>CM052090.1:508477-532274 GCA_028453745.1 Agapostemon virescens
CCCTCCCCCATTACTACTATTGCTATTACTACTACTACTACTACTACTACTACTACTACTACTACCACTACTACTACTACTACTACTACTACTACTACTACTACTGCTACTACTACTCTACTACCACCACCACCACTACTACAACTACATTACTACTACTACTACTCCTACTACTACTATTACTACTACTACTACTACTACTACCACTACTACTACTACTACTACTACTACTACTACTACTACTACTACTACTACTACTACTACTGCTACTACTACCACCACCACCACTACTACAACTACATTACTACTACTACTACTCCTACTACTACTATTACTACTACTACTACTACTACCACTACTACTACTACTACTACTACTACTACTACTACTACTACTACTACTACTACTACTACTACTACTACTACTACTACTACTACTACTACTACTACTACTGCTACTACTACTGCTACTATTACGACTACTCTGTAATCAAGGACCGGTGGAAATTGATTCGAACACTGCGTGAAAAATTGAGAGGAAGAGAGAAAACTATTGATACGTCCTCCACGTAAGATACAAAGAAATACACACGTACCCACACACATACACAATTCTGGAAAAGAACCAGGAAATTGCTCGCGTACACAAAAATTCATCTCGAGTCCTGTTCCTACATCCCCTACGAGTACAGGTACACATACAGATAGAAAGAGAAAGAGAATAAGAAACAGAGAATAACCAAAAGGAGAGAGCGAGAGAGAGAGAGATATCCAAACACACGACCTTTTTCATCTTTACCATCTTCCCTTCGCTGCTGTTTGTGCAGGCTGAGTGAAATCGTACAAATGTGTTGTGTATACTTAACGTTAATTAATAATTAATAGTTCAAATACTATTAGCGTAGCGATTATATGCAGTTATTATATACCACTATTATTATTATCGTGACGAGATGCAAAAGTATGTGTGTGTGTATATATATATATATATATATATATACATATTTCGTTTATTTATATATTATATATATATATATAAACGAAAAAATTGAAGAAGTCGAGAGCTACTGTATGAAAGAGTGCAAAGAGAGAATGAGCGTGCATGCGTGAGCGAGAGAAGAAAGAGAGAGCGAGCGAAAGTAAGCGATAAAAATGATATATTTGAAAGTGAGGCGAAAAATAACAAAAACGATAAATAACCCGACACACAACGTTGTAATGTAAGGAAGGGAGAACAGAGAGATTTAGTGGGGGATGAAAAGAAGTTAAGTAATGTTAACTTAGGTTAATTTGTTAAGAGATCGCTACGGCTGGTCTCTGGAAGTGTTCGGCATCCTCGGGCCGTCGTTTAAATTTTATGAATACACATTCTGACGAAGAGTTACGGCGAACCGATAGCGAAAGATTCCGGTTCTTAGTTGATTTCGCCGGATACACAGAACCACACACATACATACACACACACACACACACACACACACAGCCGGGGGATCGTTTCGCGACGAAAGAGACTCGGAGAGAGAAAACGAGATGCGAATGGACAGATTCTCTCTTCTCGACAAACAATGGGGGCGGGACGTATGCGAAATCACGATGTCGTAACAAAAAATGAGTAAAGATTAACGATGAGCTGCTGTTTCGCTGGCCACGAGCGGATTTATATATGTATATAAATATATACTTATAAATATATAATATACTTATAAATATATGTTTATATATATATGTATATAAATATATACAGAGAAAATAATCGTGTTAATTTTTGAAAGACGAAGGGAAGAAAAGTAAACACAAAGAATTTTTTCGCAACAAAAAACCGATCGGGGCGGGCCTGACATGTACAGTTCAATCAAAATGTAGCTACGAAAGCGTAAACCTAAAACTTTGGGTCCGCTCCAACCCATGAAAAGCGTTCTGTACATACTATACTATTATTACGATAATAATAACGATTATTATTAATTTCCCTGTCTTATAAATTTATTATTATTATTATTATTATTATATTATTATTATTATTATTATTATTGATTCATATTAATTATCATTATTATTATCATTATCGCTCTTATTAATATTATTGCAAAGAAATTCAAAACGTATAAGTATAGTGTAATGTTCGGGGAAAAACAAAAGCGAGAAAGGGATCTTCACAAGTACTCGTACACGTACATATGTTTCCACGTATACACGAACAGAAGATACGTTACATGATCGACACGGCGGCAAACGTATTGACGCGCGCACGAACAAGATACATACGTACTATCGCTGACACTACATGACTATGCCAGTGCTGTATCATAGTAAATTTTAAGTGTAACATTTCATCACTATTTTTCCTTCGATACCTATTTAAGACGTCTAGACGATAGAGGGGAACACGTTTCGGATGATCGACGCGGTGCGTAAGAACTGTTACGGGTTCGAAGAGATTCCGTTTTGCTCGTGTCATCGCTTTTCTTCTTAATCTTCTCTTTTTTGTTATTATTTTATCCATTGTCGTCGGACACGGTGCACAATGTGGTTTGCCATTTTGTAATCGAAACTGTAGCCGATCGACAAGAATCTTCCGCCGAACGAACCGTGGTCTTGGAAATTGCACCGCTTACACGATCGACGCGGTCTGTTTCGTTTCTGGTCGATCTCTTCTCGCGTCATTACAATATTATTGATTTCCATTTCGATCGTACGGCACCATCGACAAAATTACCGTCAGATAAGTTAGCACGGTCGGGGTTGCCTTTACGGTTCGAGACATCGCAAGGGCCGAGAAAGCAATCCAGGTGCAATTTTATTGGCCACAAGTACACATTTTTCAATGCGTGATCCTCGATCGCGTGCGGAGTCCTTTCCGTCGAGGAGAAAGAGAGCGTGAGAGAGAGAGAGAGAGAGAGAAAGGGAGGGAGAGGATAACACGTGATTTATAGAAATTAATATATTACCAAACGAGATGGAATTCACCAGTCGTGAGCGCGAAACTTCAATAACTTCAATGTATTCGATGCCGTTCGGCACGCTTGCGTCCCCGGCCAACTACACGCGCGATATCGTACATCGTCATTATTATTATTATTATTATTATTATTATTATTATTATTATTATTACTATTATTATTACTATTATTATTGCAAACATCGTTTCCTCGCGGATGAACCGGTGAAGCTCTGCAATGGCGCATGATTTTCTCAGACTTTGAATCGTTCTACAGATTCTGTAAAACTAGATACGTTAGAACGGTTGAAAATCGGTATACAGACAAGGTTGTCGAGCGTCGTTGCAGGGTTCGGGAAGGAAGCGAAAACAGCGCCGAGTTGGCACTTCGTTTACCGAGGCGATAAGTTTAATAGTCACTTAAAAATCAAAGATTAATGATTATGGTTTGTCAAGGAATCGTTCGATGGCGACGACAATTCGGTAGCTCCGAGTTATCTCGAATAGCATAGGCACGGTCATTAGAAAATCAATTAGTAGACCTGCGGTAGGCGAAGTGTCGATCGAAGGCAGACATTTTCGATTAAACGCGTCGCGTAGTTAACGATCGAGGTTCATGTTTCTCGCGTTGAAAACACGTAATTCGTATCCAGTATTAATTGTCCGAGGAGATCCCGTCGCGTTTCCTTCCTCGTTTCGTTAATTTTCTCCCGCGTTTTCGCACGGAATGTTCACAGAATGTTCACAGAATTCAAACGACTCAACGATACATGTAACTTGCTAGTGTTTTCGGTATTCCTCGAGTAACGAACGTTTCTTTGAAATTTCTTTTCAACCGAATGCTACGTATTTATATCATACAAGAAGCAAGAGTAAAGGCAACATTTTTTTAAACAGATTGCAAAAATATTTCTTTCGTTCCCGACCTGGCGAAATCCTCGAACTCGTTGCGTCACTTGTGGTTCAGCTATTTTGACACGCGCCTTCGTGCATTATCAAAAAATACGTAGCATTCTATCTGTCGAATCAAAGACAACTCCGTGAACATCTTGTGCTTGGACGAATTTGCAACACGATATCAGCATTCACGGAAACATTTCTTTGTCATTTGTACGTTCTCTCTCTCTCTTTCTCTGTCTGTCTCTCTCTCTCTCATTCATTAGTTTTTGTTTCTGGCTGCGTCGTTGTACGTTGCGTCGCCGTCTTCGGTTCGAGCCTCCAAAGATAAGAAACAAAAGAGTTGATTTTCTGCCACAACGACGACGACAAAGACAACAAAGAAAGACGACGATTCGGTGATTCGCGAGGATAAGATCAGGATCTCGACCGCGACATTTGGTAATATAGAGGATGGATGGTGGTAGGAGTTCTCTCTGAGCGAAAGAACGCGTGTAAACGACGAGGCACGGACGGTAACCGAGAATCCTAGGTTTTCGATGAACGATTTTACCTAGGTCGGTCGGAGGATTAATCGTTAACGATGAAAACCCAAAAGTATTTGGCTTAGTATGGCTGTGTTTAGGGCAGTGTTGTAAATCTGAAAGTGGTATACCCGTTGCGGTAGTAAACTCTCGAAGCGCGGACGTTCGAACGCTGGTCGGCGTGCCAGCGCCAGTCGCAGAGTCCGTCGCAAGGATTTTAATCGATTGATTTTTATTAAATTAAATAACAACCGTCCCGTGTTCGCCGGGAAAACCGATCGCTGTCCCTCTTCGTCCGCTTCTCTTTGTTTTTTTTCCTCGGTGAATCGCGTCTCGACCGGAGCGTCGCTGCGGTGCGTGTAAAAATGGATTCCGAGCAACCGAGCAGCTCCGTCGTGGCACGACTAATGAAAAAAGAGACGGGGACGAAGAGGAAATTCGCGAGAAATTCGCTTCCGACGAGGGGAAAAGAAAACTCGAACCGGAAGCGACTTTGGCGTCGCGTCCCCCTCGTCGGAGGGGGATCCGTTGGCACGTCGGCGTCCGCGGCAATTTATTATTGTAACGAGAAGCGAGTAATAACGACGCTATACATATAGAAATATATATTATACGATTTTGTTTTCTTTTTTATATTAACCATACACGATATAGGCCGCGGCTCTATCGCGAGACGAGGAATAAACGTAAATTAACGAACGAGTAAATTATCCGATAGAAGATAACCACGGACACGGAACTACCAAGCGTGATAATAATAATAATAATAACGACGACGATGATGATTATTATTATTATTATACTACTACTACTACTACTATTACTACTACTATTATTATGATTATTATTATTATTATTATTATTATTATTATTATCGAGATACCAGCTATAGAATTCTACTTTTTATTATGACATTTCGTAAATAGCGAATCGACGACGATGATGATGATGATGATGATGATGATGATGATAATGATGATGATTGTCTAATTAAACGACTACCGAGACGCAACATGTAACATTTATCCCCTCCCAGGTGGAAAAATGGATGAAAGTAGATACAAAGAGGCGGCAGGACAGAGATATGGATGTGGATATGGATACGGATACAGATACAGATACAGGTACACGCATACGTACAGAAACAGAAACAGATACAGAAACGTAACAGATACGAAAACAGAAACAGAAACAGAGACAAACACCAATTTCTCGATCCCAGTCTCTTCTTTTTGTTTCTTCTCCCATGAAAAGGGAAACGGATGAACGTCGAGAGGGACGGAGAGAAACGTCGCTGGAGTCTCTCTCATTCTCTCTCGATCCGGCCTCTCGCATCCCCCTCGACACGCTCGAAACAGACTGCATCGGCCACGATAAATCTTGTAAAATAATTATATATCTCGAACGATGCGCGCGTTCTTTTATTTATTTTCTATACCGGTGAGGTTTTGTCGTTCTCACCGCACGAGAGAAACCTACGATGCGTATGCAAACGACTACACAGGAACGGAGAACAGGACATCGCGATCGCTCGCTATTCTTACGTTCGATAAGCGAAACCACAGCGTACATGTACACACATACACTCACACGCATCGATATTCTATTCTCACTCACACGCGAACCATATTTTCTTTTCTCTTGTAATAAATATCGTCCCGCTGTAAAGACCGCTCCGCAGAGTGACTTAGGAAAAACTTTAGTTGAAACGAACTCGGCTTCGTATACTTCTCGCCTCCGTTGTTCTATCTTCCGCTGTTCCTCTCTTCTTCTACTCTTCTTCTTCTTCTTCTTCTTCTTCTCCTTGAACTTGTTCTTTTTGGATCACCACCGCCGCCACCGCCGCCGCCGCCGCCGCCGCCGCCGCCACTGCTGCTACCATCGCTACTACCACTACCACCGCTACTACCACTACTACTACCACTCTACTACTACTTCTATTGTATTCTAATCCCACCATTACCCACTTTTTTGTTTTTGTAAAATGGCGTTTTCTTTTTGTAACATACGTAAGATTCAGTTTTGTAAAACACGCGCGTAAGCTAGCCGTCGCGGTATCCGCTCGGAGAGAGGGGGCGAACAACACAGTGAATTTAGGTTTTTTGCTACGGTTTTTATACTCTTAGACGAAAGTGAACGAGATGAAACGGAAGAACAAAGAAAATACTTCGTTTTTCCCTCTTGAAGATTTGTAAACGTAGATAAGGACACCTGTATGTTGATGTTCAATGAATATTTAACCCGACTATTGTTACATTATTATTAAAAAACAAGTTTTAAAAATACATTCCACAATTTTTCTTTTTATTTTTGTTTCTCTCAAACTCGGGCTCGTTGTCGAGAAAGCGTGTACATATACGTTCATATATACGGGACGCGTATTCTCGCGAGAGTGAGAGAGAGAGAGAGAAGGAGAGCGAGAGAGAGAGACCAACATCGTACTTCGTTCGGAAGACAGATAGAGAGAAAGGAAGGAAAACGAAACCGAAAGAATAGGCTATATATCCCCCTTATTGTCGATAGTATTTATATAAACACGCGAGGAGAGAGTTTAATAAGAGAGAGAAACCAATTATTTTTTATCCCGTCAACTGGGAAAAAAGCACACTCACACATACAGAAAGAAAGAGAGAGAGAGAGAGAGAGAGAGACCGCGAAAGTGGGCTTGCGAGCGAACGAAAGAGAGGGAGCGAACGAGGGAGGGACGGGGAGAGAGAGAAAGCGATCAAATGAAAGAGTGCGATCTCTAATTATCCATGCACGTTGATGCGCGTTTAAATTTTACGTGATCGGCGCCGCTGGTACTTCGCAAAAAAGAAAAGGAAGGATCATTTTCGAATCGACGCCGTGCGAACGATAGATGGACTAAAGTTTTTCCGTTGACTCTATCGACTCCGATATCGCTCGGCGAGTCTCGAAGCGTTCGTTCGGATATCTCGTCCGCAGGAAAAATCGTATTTCGGTGTGGTCTCCCTTTCTTCCCGTTCTACCATTTGTTACGCGCTGCGCGAGCGCGAGCAAGCGCCTGCATACTTTGTATGATATTTGTACATGAACCGCGACGATCGTTGGGTTTGTCCTCCGTGTTGGCCTGTACGGAGCGGCGTCGAATCGAGATCTTTGGGCCTGGATCGACGTCGGCCCCTCGCGAGTCATCGGTCCACGGCGAGATTCGTGGACGTTTTGGTTCCCGTTCCGTCCCTTCTGTTTTATACGAGCACGTTTACGCCATCTTCGACGACGACGACGACGACGACGACGACGACGACGACGTCCGACGACAACGATGCGACAAACTCCAGCGAATCAACATCTCCCACTCGTTTTTCGAACCACCGCGATCGGGATGGACACGTGTTTCTCGAGCCGTTGTTTTTCGCGACCGTTTTCGTCGTCGAAACGCATAGAGAACGTCGACAAACCGAGAATACAAAAATTCGAGCAGGAACCGAAATATCCAACGAACAGGGTTACGACGCCTCTCGCTTCCGTTCTCCGCTCCTCTTCCGTCCCACATCCCGCGTCCCTCGTCATCCACCACCTCCTTTTCCTCCTCCTATTTATTCCGATTGTGTTCGCCGTGTCTCCTTTCCTTAGTCGTAAGCAAACAAAAAAAACTAATCTCTTAACCGATTGCAGCTTGTAATGTAACAACGTAAACGAAAAAAAAGAAAGAAAGAAAGAAAGAAAGAAGGAAGGAAGGAAAGATAGATAGAAAGAAAGAAAGAAAGAAAGGAAGGAAGAAAAACACCGACACGTAAGAGTTATACATATATGTGTATATATTTATACATACCGTATCATTAACGCAACATGAGAAATCTGACGAAATAAAGTTTACGTATGAACATTTGAATATTCAGACGTTGTATCTGTGCGTCCTTCATCGGACACTTCGCTCGCAACCATGTGTTCCGTGTGTCGAGAACCTTCAACGTTTTCGAACTTATCCTCTTTGCTCCCCCCTTCACCTCTCTTCGCGATATCGTCGTTAATCTCTTGTACCATGGTTTGGTTCGCGGTTACCGCGATTACAACGTCTTCGTCGTCCAAAAATGTTTCCGGAGACACGCGAATCGATATCTATTTCGAGTTTTGCTATTTTCTCCGGTAGATTAAATATTAATTGATTTTGCTCGAAATTTTTGTCGCCAATCTCTCTTGTAAGAGAGAATTGTAAGAGAAAGGGTTAACATCGGTAAGCGGGAGTTTTAAATATATAAAATCCCGATTCAACGTAGTCGGGGTACATCCCTGTGCGACAAGGGGTTGACGAAAGATCGCGCGGCTTCGAGGTGGAACCAGGACGTCGGAAACCGATCGTCCTTCTCTTTGCGTCGCGAGACTCGGTGGTTCGAGATTTCCAGGGATTTTCCGGGTGGTCCCGGCTCTCCTCGCTGTCGTCCGAAGTCCGCCACAGATTGTCTTATCGGTGTTATCCGTCGCAACGACCAACGACGAATCCTTGGTCGCGACACACGGGACGGATGACGAAAGGGGAAGTTCAGAGTCCCCGTCGATTTGCACGCGCGCTCCTACAACGACGCGTTGTCGCATGCACGCGCGTTCGCGTGCTCCGCAAGCTGGAACAGCGCATCGTACACACGTGCGACACACGTGCACTCGGAAACAATGCCGAGCGTTCGAGCGAACGATCGTAGCAACGTGGCCCGATCGATGCGATTTTCTCTGCGAAAGTAAATGCGAATAAGGTTTGTTCGGTCAACCGGTTGTTTTTTACGATTGTACGAAAACGAACGGTGCTTTTCCAGGGTTTCCCAAGGTTTTCTACGAGATCGCGCGAGTCGGTGTTTTCCACCGAGAAGGCCGCGCCGCGAAAGAATTTCGCTAATCGCGAGCGAAGGCTAGGTTTAAATATCGATCGACGTCTACCGCGTTAAGCATTGAATTGCAAATTAACCGCGGTATATTCCAAGCTTTGTCCGTCCTTCGTTTAACCGTCGGCCGTCGCGCGATTGTTCGTGGTTTCAAGTTTGAACAGCGATTGCCGATCTTTGGCATCCGATTCCGCGGACGATCGTTTGCGAGAATAACCAAGCGAGACGGATTTGTCGGTGTGTAATCGTCGACGCGAATAAGCTCGACCGATACGAAAACACGTGCCTTGTCTTGGCAACCGCATTTTTCGTTTGTTCACCGCGAACGCGCGCGCGCGCACGCTCCGTCATTCGTCGACGGAAGTCTCTGATCGCGAGCGCAAAGTTCGCTCCTCGACGAGCTTCCGACAAACCGTGTCGCTTGACTTTTTCAAATTCACCCGTGACACACTCTTTTTCAAAATATTCCATTCCACGCGACGAAACGTTCGCACAGCTTCGGCCGTAGCCTACGACAAACTCGCGGAGTTTGACTTTTGATCGGTGGAGAGAAACGATTTTCAGAATCGCATCGAACCCATCAAAATCGACAAGAATCGTCCGTCGGTTACCGGAACGCAAAGTGGGCGTTGGACGGTGCTATTAGTCATTGGCATCGACCGACGCATTAGACCGACTAGTTGGTATTACTACAATAATTTTCCGGAGATTCGTGAAACGGTGCAGCGCGGCGCTCGTAGACGACTCTCCCCGACAGAGTGCACTGGCTGATCGAAATATCTGGAATACCAAACGATTCTGTAACCTGAATACTGTAACAGGCGATTCGCAATAATCTATCGACTCTGCCGCCAAATAGATTCTCGTTCAACGATATAGCGTCTAACCTTTCAAATGTTTCATTTCATTTCGACGATTCGCACTTGCGTGCTCGACACTGATTTAACGTAGACTCGGTACGATATCGAGCGCAATGTTTCTAAATTCTATTGTATCATAAGAGCATCTATTTCCATAGAAATCGACTGTCTCGCGAGTTTATCGATGAATCATTTGACCCCTGAAAGCTGCAGTGTTTGCGAAACATTTCTCAATTTTTCTGCGAAAAGTACTCGAACCGTTCGTTTCACGAACGAGATTTTTTTTGTTTGCCGAAGAACGTCCGCGCGAGACAGAAAATTCTGTTGTTTATTGCGCTCAGCATCGAACCCTGAGATCTGTTCAGGAATCTCTTTGTTCGCGTCGAATCGAAACACATTCGACTGGCACACGCGATTGCGCGGTCGCGCACTACGCTCGAAACACGGGATGGCGACGCGTCTTGAAACGAGACAGCACAAATTCGAGAAACAATAGCCTAAATCTATTAGTACATATCGTGTACTGAAAAGTCCTAACGTTTCTTTTTTTTTGGCAAACCTCCGTGGTTTAGATTAAAAGAGTTGAAAGATTTGCTCTTACTGAACATTTTGTGAGCGTTTTGGTGACGCTTACAAGGTTTGTGTCTACGACGCTGTAGATCGCGAAATCAAATCTACATTATTTCGTTTGCTTCTGTATATCTTATAAAAATTGGTGGGACGTAAAATAATTTGCCGTGAAAAACATTGATTGCGAAAAACACTATTAAGGTTTGTTAAAGAGAGAGAGAGAGAGAGAGAGAGAGAGAGAGAGAAAGATGGCGACTGCGTGGAGGAGGATAACATGTTCAATTTGTGGTATGCTCTAGTGACACGAATGTTAACATGTCAAATATCAGAATTATGTTCGTTTGTGCTCTAAAGAACAATTGGGAAGTTAGGCAGCTGGATATTTCAGCACCATTTCTAAATAGGGAATTAGAAAGCGATGAATAGACATATAGAACCACTTAGAGGGTTAGAGGTAAAGTTTGAAGTTAAACAATGCTGTATACAGTCTGAAAGAATTTCCACACCTGTGGAATAAGAATCATTTTGTAGTTAGAAACAATTTTGTATGATCTGAAAATAATGTATGTATTACAGCAAAGAAGTCAGTTGGATTATCTATGTCGACAACAGATTAATAAGAGAAAATAAGCAAACGGTTGAAAGAATTATAAGTTTGTTGTAGGTGGAACTTAAAGCCAAGGATTTAGGTGAAGTACAAACATTTACAAATATGCACGTCAACGAAAGGAATAATAAATTATACAAACAAAATTAATTAGACAATTTACTAAACGCATTTAATACCAAGGAATGCAAACGTAGGTTGGTTTTGATATGAAAGAAGCAAAAATAAATAAATCAGTACCCCACTGAAAATAACTATATGGCCAGGTATCACGTATGTACTCAACCATCAAGCGTGGAAAGCTGAAAAAGATTATTACGGTACTTAGACAACCAGAATAATTAGGATTAATGTACAAGGAAGGACATCGTAGAAAGGAAAGAGGCACAAAAAGTATTAGCCATGGAATCATTTTTTATGATAACAATCCAAAATACAAAATTGCTCTACCGTGCAGGTAGAATTACTGCTCAAGATATAGTATCTTCCAAACCAAATTATGGAAACTTAGAAAACTAAACATAGAACTAAAGATTGCATTACTTGAATTTAGCAGATACGTTACTGAAGTACCAAAGATGAGTTCATAAAATTAAGAAACGAATCAACGGTAATTCGTAATTAATATTTTTATAAATTATCGAGTATACCGATTCTTCTGACGTCTGACAAGTCTTAAGTCATTTGAAACAAATTAAAAGAAATTATTCGTTTTAAAACGTAACCGGATACTTTTTCCCGCCATTGCAGTTGTAAACGTTTTTTATGTTAATTTGAACAAGAATGAAAGAATAATGAAAAGATGAAATCAGGAGCCAACGAGGAAAAGTCTAACTTTCGTTAAAAATACTTCGGCTAACATATCAAAAACGTTTAAAGAAAATGTGCAGTAGGTCCATTATACATTGAGTTTATGTATAAAGAAATCTCGAAATCTTTTAAGTGCTTAGAGTAGCTAAAGGTCTAAAGCTCTAAGTGTAGTAAATTCATTCGTACTGAAGATTTAGCTTATATAGAAAGAAATTACCGGAACAGTGCCTATCCGCACGCAAAGTGAGTTCGAGCTCAGCTCGAGAAAGATAGAGAAAAAGAGAGCGAGGAGGAGAGATGGATATATAGATGGATAGATGAATAGTAGGTAGAAAGATAGGGGGGGGAAAGAAGCGTGTGTCATCCACAGTCATCGACGATGCTTGACATGGCTTGGCACGCGTGGCCAAGATGGTGGTGGTAATGGTGGTAGGCACGGTAGTCAGGCCTTCTCTGTTTGGTGCAGCCGTTTCTCGCTTCAGTGTTCCTCTCCAATTCCTCGCTGGCTCCTCGGAGGGTGTTCTCTCTCGTCATTGATGATGTTGAGTCAGTGATGGGAGCTGGTCTGAGTTGTGTTGGTGCTCGCGCATCGTGTTCGTGTGCTGGTGTATCAAGATCTCTGTGGACGTCTGGTGTGTCTGCTGTGGGATTGCTGCTGCGCCGTCCAAAAATAGATAAATGAACGAGTAGCAGCGTGCCATCCTTGTTGTCGGTGGTTCCACGCACTCCGTAACAATGCGCGATTATTAAAAGAGGTTCGTGGTTGACCGCGGACAAGAATGGAGGAGCTCAAAACCAGTCAGGAGATAGTGCACGAAGGGTGGCTCATTAAATCGCCACCCACGAAACTTTGGCGAGCGGTCAGTATCCTATAGAACAGTAGCGAGCCATGAATTCCATCCATTCCCGAAGCTTTCTATTGTTTACGTTCTCAAATGGTTGTCAAAACCACCATGTTCGAGATACGTTTCGTTCGGGACTCCTACAGATTCTAACCTCGAAGTTTGTGTGCCTTTGTCAGCCGTTTAAACGATAATATTATCTGTTCGAGAGTTTCGAATTCGAAGAACAAGATCTGCTCGCTCCTTCTTCTACTCTGCTAAAAATACATCGGTGTCATGCTATAAGTAAAAAGATTGTTGCTCGTTCTCAATGTTTATCTACTTTCAGCGATGGAGGAAAAGGTGGTTTGCCCTTCGACATAGCGGAGAGTTGCCAGGACAATACTTTTTAGAGTATTTTACGGACAAACGGTGTAGAAAACTGAAAGGTCGTATCGATCTTGACCAGTGCGAACAGGTAATTACTTGTTCGAGTTACTTATATTTTGTCTACTTCCTCTATTAACCGTTTAATTCGTATCTTTTGCTTAGGTGGACGCAGGACTGAGGTTCGAGAATAGGAAGCAAAAGTACCAGTACATGTTTAATGTTAAGACACCGAAAAGGACATATTATTTAGTGGCTGAAAGCGAAGCTGACATGAACAAGTGGGTGGACGCTGTGTGTCAAGTATGTGGTTTGAAAGCTTATACGCAGGACGAAGAGCAACCATGTCAAAGTATTTATACACTTTCACTGTTTTAAAGTACAGAAGAATCGTCAGCCACAGCATTTGAATTCTTATTCGAGATTGCAATATTGCTTTCAGTGTTCCAATTCGAAACGCAAGAATCCCCGCCTATTTCACCTACTAGCACCATCTCTGGCCCTTACATTCCCATCAGCGAGTGCATTTCCGGTCGCCGTCTAAACGACACTAGTTCACTGAATTCGACTCTTGGCCAAGGACCCGAACACTACGACGCTCCGAGACGATTGGCTCCTTCGCCTCCGAGATCTCCTACAACGACCGACGCGGAGAGTGTGTTCACCGACGACGAGTGGACTGCCCCTGTGCCTAGCGTTAATTGGGAAACTTTTCCCTCCTCTGGTAACGATCCCTCTTCGAACGAGCGTAGGCTGTGTTTCCGCTGAAATTGTCTAACAGACTAAACTAACTATTACCAGGTGAATCGAAACAACTACAAGGTTCGAGCGACGCCGAGATCGGATCGTGGAGCGTGCGGAAACGATTCGGTAAGCTGAGGATCGTCGATTCCGCTGTGCCTCCCGCTGTCGAGAAATTACCAGCACCTCCCAGACCACCGAAACCTCCGCACATGTTACCTGAGAACCCTGGTCATAATTATTTAAACCTAGACGGTGCTACGGAAAGCTCAAAACCTACAACACCGGCTACCCCGGCGCCGTCGACGCCTGCGACTGCGATAGTCACCGACGAGTCCTACGATTTTCCACGATCTCATCAGCCTGGCCAAACGCCCGATCCGGCCACGATCGATCAATCGTCGAAACATTTGTACTCGAACGCTGCGCCCAGCAGCGTCGAAGAGACCCGTGTATTTCGTTATGACTTCCAAGAAGACGAACCGTCGAGTCCCCGTTCGGAGAGTTCTGCGACGGCTACCTACTCGAATTTGCCGAGTCCTCTTGTCCGTGAGAATTCTACGCCAATCACTGCGGTACCGCCACCGCCGGTTGTCTACCGTGAACTGAAGCCGGGTAGGAAAACCAGCGACTCTATGTCAATTATTAGCAACGAGCATTCTCCAGGACCAACGACTGTACCCACCCTGGAAACAAGTTCCGCCGAACACTCGCCCGCTGAACCGCCGAGTATCAACAGAAAGCTCAAACCACCTTTGAATAAATCTCCTGTGGAAGGTACACGCGGTTTCACTATGGTTCTTATAATCCCTGGTAAGAGGGAAAGTGTTTCAGGATGTATATTTTATTAGTTATTAATATTTCAGGACCTTTGCAACTGGCCTCTCCGCCTGGAAAAGGAAGAATTCGAGCAGCCCCTAGTCCAACACCGCCGAGTCATGTGCACTCGAACAGACATCAGTCAACATCGGACGAAGATAACAACGCTTTCGACGATAAAGAGGAGGTGCGTGGTGTACGTCGGGATCCGTTCGGTGAAACGGTCTTATCGATACGAGTCGACTTTTTAATCTTTCAGATATATTACTATCAGGATCAGAATACGTTCATTCCTGCCTCGAACCGGCGTCTCGTCGTTCTACAATATCTGGATCTAGATTTGGAAGCGACGGAGAGTTTCACGTCCTCGAGTTTACCGCCGGCTCAATCTCCACCGAACACGACGGTGTATAAAACAGTGGACTTCTTAAAAACTGAAGCATTTAATCGTACTCGGCAGCGGGTCGAGGAGGAGAGGAAACAGTGTACGGACGAGCTTGCTTAACGCAAGCTTTCGCCTTTGTTGAATGTTTAAACGCGGCAAAGATAAAGGGCCCGAAGGTCGGAAACGTATTTTTACAATAGTGTCTAGTACTGTTACTATTTGTCTGGCACTCGACGACCTTGAGATCACTGCGACGCTTGCGCAGTACTTAGCGACTCTTCAGACGCTTCTTTTTTAAATTTTTACGTTTGTTACGAAATCGAAGATGCTTTCGGATCTTCGTTGTCGTTGATATACGACTAGTTGGAAACCGAAGAGATAGCAATATTCAATGGACCAAAAATGTAACGTTATAGTTAAGGGAACATGACGGAGAGAGAAAGAGAGAGAGAGAGAGAGAGAGAGAGAGAGAGAGAGAGAGAGAGAGAGAGAGACGGAAATCCGCTTTTCGCGACAGTCGTCGTATCGGAATTTGTTGAAGAATTTTTAATTAGACAAGTAAGTATTATTAAATTTAGATACGATCACTGTTTTACGTAGGTTTTACAAGATACGACGAGAAAGAGGCATTTTTATTGTCGACCATGCAACGAAGTAATAAGCGTGTATGATGTCGCTGAAAATTTTCTAGATACCCTAAGTTTAAGTACTGAACAAATAATATGTAATATATTTTCAATGTGCCTGAATTTATTGTTTTCTCGAGGGGATGAGTTGTTTGTTATCGCATATCACGACCGGAATTATATCTATCTATTGACTGTGTGTGTTCCCTGACGGTAGTTATTAACTCATGGTAACGGAAATCCTGGCCATAAATTTTAAGGAAGACGAAAGTTACGCACATCTTTTTTTAACGGCTATTGAAACACAACATCGCATGCCATAGTTAGATGTAAACGCATATATACGCACTAAAAGTACATAGAAATATATTTTATGTATTTAAAGAATGTATACGTATACAACGGTGTTGCGTGTACAATTTTATTTTTATAATAGCTGCATTGTAATTTCTTTACCAATGAAATTTATACATTATTGGAACCTTGTTCCGCATTATCGTTTCCATAGGATAAAGAGAAGAAATATTTATAATATTTTTTCATTGCTGGGGTATCAAGGTGTCCTGAATTAGTAATAAAATCAAAGACAAAGAGTGTGAATCGAGTAGTATCGGAACGTAACTTATAATTTTACACATGCGCGTGATTTGACGAACAAAGTATGTACGTTTAAACGTTAATACATGTTACATATAATAACGTACCAAACGTGTGAGTCATATCATTAGGAATGTGAGAAGAAACAACGCACGGAACATGTCATAGGCATATCTATATTTCGTGAAAGATTCGTACATCGTTGAAATTATGTCTAAATAATTGTTTAACTATTAGCGCGATATAATTGTAGTACAACGACCGAACGTTATATAACCGTACGGTTATTTAACGATCGAAGGTAATCGCTAGGGCGATTTAATAAACCTGACTTTTCATACAAATAACTTATAAGCATCGTATACTGCAATTCCGTGTTCTCAATTTTTTAGTTCTATCGAATATCGCTCAAATTCATATTTTTTAAACGGTAGCTCATAAAAGTCTGCTAATGTTTTAGCGAAGAATGTGGAATAAGAGTTTTTGAAAGTACCGAAATTCTGCCTTTATTTATTGCTGCCACGCGTTTGGTACCATCGTTTCCCAAACAAATAGCTAGCAGAAAAAAAGGATAGGAGAGAGAGAGAGAGACTACGGAAGGGTCAACGGAATAATTAATCGATCGAGGAAGGACTCGAGAAGGGTTTAAAAAACAGAGCTTGGAAAGGGGTGAGTCGGAAGAAGGGAGGAAAGGGACAGAGAAGGATCAAGAGATTAGAGATAAGAAGAAAAAAGGGAAAATGTCAATGAAATCTAGCCGAATTTATCAGAAGCCTTCGAGGACCTGTAAACATCGGCCGAAGGAGATACGTTTCACCGATATAATCGATAACACAACCGTTTGCAGCGCTATGAACATCATAGCAACTGTGCGTAGAATTTTTTTGTAGCAGAGTAAAGTTTTTCCACAAATGAGAAAATTAAAGTCTGCCTCTTACGCAAAATATATTTCTCAATATCGTCGCATTAATTTGAGACACCGACGCAACCGTTTCATCCGACTACCGTTCGCGAGAACGAACGGTAAGACAATGGATAGACCTACCGAACTTTAACATCGTTATCTTTTTTAGAGCGCGCGACGCAAAATCTCGTACGGTGGTAGCGTTTTTAATACGTTTGGTCGATCTTATCGTTGATCGATAAGGAAGACAACTCTAGATTACCGACTCGACGCGCGTCGGAAGATCGTTAGAACGTTCGCGGGAATGCTGCTAGGTTATTGGCCCGGTCGATGGTTGGTGGTGGGCCCGACGGAAAACAGAATCTCATTCGCTCGCTAACCGTGGAGCGTGCGTTCGTTGTTTGTTTTCGCGTTTGCTCGTGTACATTGTTTTCTCTCGTCGCGGATCGTACAGTCGTATCGTCGCGTCCAGCCCTCGTTACCGCGAAACTACGTTGCTGGGTGATTCGTTTTCTGTTGTGTTCAACCTGTGAAACATTGAAATTTTGTGTTCCCTCTTTTTTTTCCATTTCTCTTCTGACCAACGAAGAAAAGTGTGTCCGCTTTGTGCAACTGGCCCGTTTCGTCACGGAACTCGAGAATACGAGCCACCGAGCCGCGGAGGAAACAACGAACAACGTTAACACGACTTTTCAAAGTTCGGTTTCAAGGTAAGCGTCGACCGAGTTTCTGGCACGAAGCGTACACGTACACGGGAGAACCGACTCGCGTTCCACGCGACGATAGATCCGCGGCCACTTGTTGGCCTCCGTGTTCCACGGATCGAGGAACGACCACGATGACTGGCCTTTTAATATCGACGTAATTCCAACCGTCTTTGACTCTGGCAACGCGATTTCGCATACAGTTCTCGTTTCTTCGAGGTCTGCCGGAATATTTCACGTCGGTCTTTGCCGATTCTCGTCGAATCGACGACGTTCGATTTTCTGGGATTTTCACGAATCTCGAAGCGACTCGTTCGACGGTACAAAAACAAACCACGCTCCAGATCGATTATACGCATCGCCGCGTCTACGTTTCCACGTATTCCACGAGACCCGACCGACGTCGGAGATCCGAGATCCGTTTCGCATAAAAATGCATTTTTAACCGTGAACAATTGGCGCGTCTGTTGCGCCGATCGCGCAGCGTTGTCTTTATTCGATTCGAAAATAAACGTTGAAACGTTCGTTTTGCATATCGCACGGTTGCGAGCTCGAGCAGTCGGCGTATAGTATTTCCAGCGGTATTTCGACGCGGACTCGATTTCCGTAAGTTGTTCGATCGAGTCGGAATATTCCGGGACACGCTGTACAAGCGCAGATCCGTCGAACCGTTTGCACGGACGAACATGTGCAGCGCGTACCATTGTACGCGATACCTGTTACGCTCGACCGTCGCTCGAAAGGTTCGAAAGATCGGCTGGACGTTTCGGTGGCATCGTTTGCACGATATCCGGACCCTCGGCTTCCCGAGAAAGAAACCACCACGAAAAGCCAGTCCAGTCCGAGCGCGAGCCAGCAGGTTTCTCGACCACTTGTGGATTTTCCGGCTATCCTAATCGAATCGGCGTAACCTCGAACATTCCTTTCCTCGCTCTTTCTCTCGCAGCCTGTTATTTCTCGGAATATCCTCACGGATTTCAAAAGGCGAACACAGCTTCTCGACGCCAGGCAATTTTCGTTTTCGACTCCACGCGTCGGACACAAAAAGAAAAACAATCGGTCCAGCGGTATTCTCGATAAACGATTATTCACCGCGTACCATCTCCCATTATATTTATCCGAGGCACGCGGGATCAACCGTTTAACGTTTCGACCGCCGCCGCCGCGTCACCCGTATATGGCTGACAGAGTTAGTTACTCGTTGACGCTTCAACAGACGTTTTGTACGTTGATATAATCGTTGCACTAAATTTACTCGAGATCTGGAAAATGCAACAAGGTCGAAGGATCACTCGTACGTTTTAACTTTTCAACTGTTGCTTCGTTAACCGTTTCGCTGCGGACGGATTTTTTCACTTTTCATACAATAAACTCACTTGTATTGCATTGCAACAATACAAACATTTTTTAAAACACCATTTATGAGCTTTACTGGACGCATAACTGTTACTGATTCAGAGCAGCATTATTGTGCTTTATGTATTCTTGGCATAACAAAAAAGGAGCGCTTTTCATAATTTTGGCAAATCATCCACACTCAAACGGTTAATTAGAATTTCATGCGATTCGCGGTAACTCCGAGTTCGTTGCAACGCGGTTTCCATAAAATGCAGGCTAGGAGACGGACGATCGCGTCGCGGAAGGCTCGATCCCGGCAACGTCGTATCGCCGAGCTTCGATCGGCCGCCGTTTTGGTTGTTTCCGTTGGAAATTGTCAACGAACGGCGAATTTCCGGCGGGTCTTTCTCAAGAGAGCATCGTCGTTTCGTCAGTCTAACAATGTTTACGGTTTCCCTTGCGCATGCAACGCTAGCTCGTTATGCATCCACGTTGTTGTTGCGTTATTGGCGGTTATTGCGAAGCACGACGGAGCAAGTGAGAAATTCTCATGCACAATAACGATCGTTATCGGTAACGCTCTTCGACCGAGCATAATACGACGCGCGGCGCATTCTTTCGCCGACTTTCGTAACATCGTCGTGGAAAAACCGAAGTTTGGCGCGTTCGCGAGCTCGGTCTCCGTATCCGGATAGGTAGATCGATCGATCGACGGATCGATCATCGTCCTCGTTGCTCCGCGATCCGCCGGACGTTGCTTTCCGACCCGTTGCGTTTCTTTCCCAAATCGGCCGTGTTTCCAAAATCTTGCCTACTCGAACTTTGCATCTTTTCGCTGCTCCCGGGAATCTTGGACCTTCCGGTCGTCGAAGAAAGTAGAAAGCACGCGTATATCGACTTTTCGACGTTGCGTTTCACTTTGCGGACAAAGGTCGAGAAGCCGACGAAGGTTCGTTCGAAGAACAAAAAGGGTACAACAGCGTAGAAAATCGGGGAGGAGAATTCGGGATGCGAAGCGGTGTCGTTGAACCCGATCGAAACGCGTTCACGATCCGTGCAAGCGTTTAGAAAATTAGTCGACCGCGCCCGCGGGCCCGATCTTTCGGAATCTCGCTCGTTCGATCTTCGGCAAAGCTGATTCGAAAATGACGCGCTCGAGGCGGAGCGGCTCGATCGAGGATCCCGTTTTAGATGCGCGAGCGCGCGCGTTCTTTGAACTCGATCGACGGTAGATGAAGAAATCCCTGAAAATAGATGGTAGATAATGGCGCGGCCGTCCGCAGGAGAGGGAGGACCGTTTCGAGTCCCATCGGAGCCGTTCGACGACCGGCCGACGCCTCTCGTTTTCGACGACGAAGCGGCTCGTTACGCGACGATAATAATTTTAAGAAAAACGCTGTTCATTCTTATTTCAGAATGTCTAAAGAATAATCACTAATTTTTCAGATCCGAAATAATAAACAATTTAGCCCTGTCAGCCGTTTTAATTTTCTGGTACGCATGGCATCTCACGCGTACCGCATGAAATTTTTCTACGACACGAACCGCGAAGATAAACAATAAGTAAAAGACGCCAAGTACAAGAGAGTAAAGAAGGCGAAATCGAAAAGCCTGGAGGAGGTGCGGGGCCGTTTGCGGAACTGTGTCGAGAACGGGAACGAGATCCCAATATCGTGCGAGCAGTCTTACGTCCTGAAGGAAACGCCGTAGCTACCTTCTCCCACCCCGCATACAAGCTGCTCCCACCCCGGCCTCTCGCGTAGCAGGGTTGTTTCGGCCGATCGAAAAGTCTTATGCCTGAGCAAAACCGTGAATTTACGCGAAAGAACAATGGCATACCTACCTGCTGACGTAGGGCCTCTACGTCATCCCGGGACTTCTCGCCACGACGGGTTGTGGAGCTTTTTTACGACCCGTTGTCCCCACTTTGCGGGCCCGCGCGATTAACGGAAGGGGATTGAATCGTTGTCGATTCAACAGCGACCGGCTCGCCCGACGGTGGTGTTGTTATTGAAATTCTCATAGCTCCATGCTATATTTACTGTAGCGTCTCGAGAATGAAATTAGAGAACATCGAGCGCGGAGAATTTCCAATACTTGTGATTAACGCTATTCGATTTGAATTCTGTTCGGACACAGAATTATTTAAATTTAAATATCGTTTACGTATTTCGACGGGGTTACTTATTGTTTATCTGCACAGTACGTATCGTAGAAAAATTTCATGTGGTACAAGTGAGATGTCATGCATACCAGAAAATTAAAACGGCTGACACGACTAAATTGTTTATTATTACGGATTAGTGATTATTCTTTAGACATTCTGAAATAAGAATCAACAGCGTTTTTCTTCAAATTATTATCGTCACGTCGTAAAAAAAATTCGGAAAGTTCGCGCTCTCTGATTTCTGCTCGCGCGCCTAGCCCTCGTTCGCTCTCGTTCGAGCGCGTGCTGGATCGCGCGTTTCGCTGTCATTGGCCAGTCATTTTTTGACCATAACTCGTTAACAAAGCCGCAGATTGAATTTTCGCTAAGGAAAAAGTTGCTTCAAATGACCTCAGGAACCCCTCATTTGCTGCTGTGAAATTACGAGTTTCCGAGCACGCGTACGACGCGTTAAATGGTATTCTTCGGACACGTGAAATTCCATTTTATTCGTACGCCAAGGGGCTGAGCGGAAAATATTGTCCGCGCGCAACATCTTCGTCGCGAGACTGACAAAGATAAGTCCGATAAAAGAAAGATCGCGGGAGTACCGAGAACCGTCTCGAAAGGACCGATTCGGTTTTCTCGCGGTTGGCTCCGCAGTTTTGTTCCCGATCCGGAAAAGGGCGATAAATCGTGGACCACCTAACGCGCGTTATGCGCTCCGGAACCAGTTCCCCCGGAATCCTATGGTCCTAAAGGCTTTCTTTGCTTTTCCGAGTCGGTCGGTCGGTGTCGCTCGCTCGTTCGCTCGCTCGGCTCGCTTAGCGTTTTCTTAGGACCGGTTTGCGCGCGTCTCGCGCCGCTGCAGGTACATCTCGTCGTAAAAACCGTCGCCCACGCTAAAGCCAGGATTTATCTCCGCCATTACCTTCGTGGCATTCTCGAAAGAAGGATTTCTTAATTTCCGGTCGCGCTTCGACAACGCTTTGACAACGCTTCGACAACGCTTCGGAACGGGCCATTCTTCGGCAGCGACCGACGGCTTCGTTTTCTCTTGGTAGCGGCTCAATCGGGGAGTCGGTGGCTGCCCTTTTACGGGAAATCGACGCGTTAACGAGTACACCGAACATCTTTACGCGAGATAAATATTTCCTGTGTCCGTTGCTCGCAACGCGGGTCCCTCTCGAACGTTCCTTTCCTGGCGAAGGAACTCGTCGGTGGGTCGAACGCGACCGATCGACGTTCCCGCGTTCTTTCGACCCTTCCGTCGTTTCAAATTCTAGCTGCTCGTTCTCTCGCAAACGCGTCGACTTCGAAGGCCAGCGAGAAACGGTTCGAAACGTCCGTTTTTGGCTCCGATCGCGATCGCTCGGCCGTTCGAACTCGGAAAACCATTTGGTCGTCGGGTTCGACTTCCTCGAGGATACGAGTGGTGGTGGAGGACTATGAAAAGCCGCTCGAGCGAGCACGGTCGTTAACGAGCGCTATCGAGCGTCGTTAGAACCTATTCGTGGCGGTGCGTCGTAGCTCGACTCGTTCGAGACCATCGTCGGGTAATTCGTTGGATCCGATCGCATCGCAGGCTCGCGGGATGCGTCGTTCCGCCGTGCTTTCGATATTTACTAGACTCGACCCCGAAATCGTGTGCGTATCTTTGTATCTACCCCGTCGCCGTCGTCTCTCGATCGCGCTTCGTCGGCTTCCCGGCAACGATCGGAGGATCTTGTCTCTCGGAAAAAATACATGCAACCTTCGTCTGCTCGTTATCCGCAGGAATCGATCTCCCGGCGATCTCGTTCCGCTCGTGGACCGTACTGTCCTGCGTTCGATACAACCATCGTGTCGTAGTTCACGGTGTTGTAAATAAATGCGCGTTCGTTGGCTAGAAAAAAGATGTGCTTTAATTCTAATATTTACAACAACCTTTGTCGCCGGCCGAATTAACTTTGGGCGACTGATTAAATATTCTCGGAACAGTGAACTTGGTGCGGGTTAACAAGAAACGATGCGTTATGTCGCTTACAATAATAACGATTGATGCTCGTTTATAGCAAGTTGATACGTTTGTAAGACGTATGTATGCGCATGTAAAAGACGAGACTTTGTAACTAATGCGAAATGTGCGAAGACGCTGCGTGCGTATAATAAGACGTGATGACAAAGATAAGACGTGCGTATTTCGAATATGATAAAGACAAAGACGTATAAGACGAGCGCGTTTCTAAAGATTAAAGAGTTCTAAAGACTAACGATTTCTAAAGATTGAACATATCGCAAGACTAT
>CM052090.1:532374-606568 GCA_028453745.1 Agapostemon virescens
GTGCGGGTTAACAAGAAACGATGCGTTATGTCGCTTACAATAATAACGATTGATGCTCGTTTGTAGCAAGTTGATACGTTTGTAAGACGTACGTATGCGCATGTAAAAGACGAGACTTTGTAACTAATGCGAAATGTGCGAAGACGCTGCGTGCGTATAATAAGACGTGATGACAAAGATAAGACGTGTGTATTTCGAATATGATAAAGACAAAGACGTAAAGACGCAAAGACGTATAAGACGAGCGCGTTTCTAAAGATTAAAGAGTTCTAAAGACTAACGATTTCTAAAGATTGAATATATCGCAAGACTATAGATCTTTTTAATGCGCGAGACGGGAGGGTAGGCGGACCCTTTCTCGGAATCGAACACATCGTCCAACCGAAATGCACGAAACGCGTTTACGTAGCAACCGCGAACAACGACTTCCAGGTCGCAATTGTATCGAGCAACGAATCGAACGAAACCGTCGGCTCGAAAGGAAATTTCAGCCTCGTTGCGGTACTCTCCGCGACTGGAGGACTCTGAATTTTGCGCTTCCTGCCTGTTGCGTCGACCGAGCCGGTCCCGTTGGCACGAAAGCGCGCGACGCAACGACGATAACATGGAATCGGGCAACCGATCGACAACGGAGACCGATCGGATTCGACGCGCGTATCCCGTGGACGGGAACCGCGGACAGATTCGTCATTGACGTTTTCGTCGATCGTTCGCGTCGCGTTCTGTCGCGTTGGTTTATCGCGTTGGACGGGAAACCGAGAAGAGAGTCGGTTGTACCGGGTCGACCTGGTTTGGGCGTGCCCTACGGGCGCTGCGCGAATCCGCGGAGAAAGAGAGGAGGGAACGACGAACGGCCAGCCGCTTTCAAATGTCACGGGCCCCGGAGAACGGATACCGCGCGGACGCCATTGCAAACTTCATGCTCGCGCGCGCGATTCGGCTTTTCGCTTTTGACGAGCCGTCGTGGACGTTGCACCGTCCTACAGAAACTCGCGTAAACGGCGATCCGCTACGTCCGCCGAGTTACCAAATCGTCGGCGATTCTCGACTTCCGGGCGAGAAGTTTCGCGAACCGTTCGGATGCCGAATGCCGCCGGTGTTGGTCCAACCTTCGTCGAACGCGGAAGGCGATCGGAGCGTTTCGTCCACCGGAAGTTCGACGATGCCCGAAAGAAAGATCGAAAGTGTTCCATCTGGTACGGTTCGTACTATCCTCGGAATCTCGTTCGTTGTTTCTTTTTTGTTCGCGCTGGATGGAAAACGCGAGAAGGAAATCCGACACGAAAATTTCAAACGTACGTTTTGTGGATCGATGCGCGTTGCACGCGTGCCAAAGGTTTTGTCGAAATTGATTTACGAGCGACGCGACGCGATGCTCGTTTCCCAAAAAAGGACGAGCCGGGTAGAAGTTAAAAAGGGCAGGAAGAAAGGAGGAGGGTTGGGACGGATGGTTCGAAGGTGGCCGTTCGAACGTTCGCGGAACGTCGAAAGGCGGTGATCGAAGAGCAGCGACGAGGTGGAACGATTAAGGACGATCGCGTGCCGACCGGTCTGAAAAATTGATCGCGCCGCGGCCCACGGACGGGTAGGCGGCAGGACACGGTCGCCGGTCGGTTGAAACTTTGCGAGTCCGGTGGCAAACGACATTCTGGAATGTCGCTAATGGACCCCCGTGCGCCGTTTCACCGTTGCGCCGTTGCAACGTAGGTGTCGGCTGTGACGCTCGATTCGTTTAGCCTTTGCGCTGCCGGTATTTTGTCGACGACGCTTGAAACGCTGCCGGAGAGGACTCGTCGTCGGTGAGGCCAATCGGCAGGACGCGGAAATGTTCGAATTCTTCGACAACGGCGGTGTCTGGGGTCGTTCCAAGGAACTCTTCTCTTGTCCTTGGTCCCCTGGAATCGCCGCGGCGTCGTCGTCGGCCAAACTCCGTGAAAAGTGGAGTTGCCAGGCGAAAACGAGGCTGGAAAAACGCGTGGGTGCGGGAATTCCGGCGCTGGAAGCAGCGCGCGATCGCTGGAGGTCGCCGAACCCGAGACCCCGTGCTCCGCGAACGAGCAAATTAGTTTTTCGAGGGAACTTTCGGTAGCGGACGACGATGCCGTGGCTAATCGCGTAACCGTGATTCCGCAAAGTTCCGGGTACCGTAACGGGAGCTATCGTTGCGCAAAGAGACTATTTTCGGACCGCTAAGCACGCTTAGGCGGATCGCTCGGAACGATTACGGGACGCTTTGTCCCGTAATTTTCTCGGATGGGAACGCGAGATATCTCGATCGTAACTCCGGCCGCGCGTTACGCGCGTATAACTTTTGGATTTCGAACGCGAACGTTGCCGACGCGCGCGCGAACGCCTACGACGTTCGAGACGAACGTTTTAACCTGGAACGCGAAAACGGTCGTTCGGTTGTTGGCACCGGCCGGTATCCGCGCCGCTAATGGAACCGAAGAGAGTTGTAATTTTAAAAGCCGTCGACAAAGTTTGAGTACAGGAAAACCGACTTAAACTTCTTACCGAGCTAACAACGAATGCAAGCAAAACGGGTCGACGCGCAACGGTATTCCTATTACCGATCACCCACGCGGACGGCGTGCCCGCCGGCGAAAGAAAGTTACTGGTCCAGGTACGACGCGGTAGCGGACGCACGAGTACGAGTAGAAGCAGAAACAGAAGCGGAAGCAAAGGCAGAAGCAGAATTAGATTCGGAATCTGATTTCGAATCGGAAGCAAAAGTAGAAGCAGAAGCAGAAGCCGAGGTCGGCGATCGGCGAGGGTATCTCGACTCGTTACGAAATCGAGCGAACCAGCAAAGACGCGGAAAAGACGTTCGGAACGGCCGCGGGTTCCGTATAAAGCGAGGACGACGACGACGACGACGACGACAACGACGACGACGACGACGACGACGAAGAAGATGAAGAAAACGAAGAAGAAGCGGCAGTGGCAGCGCAACCTAACCTAACCGGTCGGTGTAAACCGCGCGCTCGCGAGCCCCGAGCAAAATAGAGCGTGCACGGTGCACTCGGAGCGGCTTTATCCAGCGCGGAGCATAGCCGAGTCGATTCGACGATCCGCGAGAGCCAGAACGTCGTATCCACACGTGCATGACCGGTGCACGAGGTACGGTGCACGGTGCACGGTGCACTGTATACGGTGCACACGGAGCCCCGACGTTCGTCTCCGCGGCTACGGCGAGTTTTCTCCGATCGAAACTGGTTCGCGGATAAGGTCTTTAACCTTCCTAGGCTCGTCGCTCGATGTCGGGATCGGGTCTAGGAAGAACGCCGCCGCAAAAACAAGGTAAACGACCAAGGTAACGAAGCCGTTCCCCGGCGAGCCCGTGATTTTGCCGCATTCGTCGTCGATCGTCGTCGATCGTCGTTGCGGCTCGCTGTAAAACGATCGCGATCGCGCCCGACAAGCGTCTGCCTCTCGTTTCTCCTACGCGTTCCTCCCGAGCGCTCGCAATCTTTTCAATCGGGAGCACGAAACGGTTTTCTTCGGTCCTCGAAGAAGACCGGTAGCTTCTTTCTCCAGCTTCGATTTACGTCGGGCCCGCGTTCGTTCGATCGCGTTCGCGAAATCGAAAGACGGACGAAAGCGATCGAAAGTCGGCAACCGCTCGCGATTCGGCGGTAAGCTTACGGCGAACTCGAACGCGAGGCGTTCGCGAATCGTTCTCTTCGCTTCGAGCGAGGCTCAACGGCGTGCGTCGCGGATTTTCCCGCCCGTTCGCTTGAAAAGTGGCACGCGCTTCTGTCGCCGACCGGCTGTTTTCGCGAAACGCGGAAGCCTCGACGATACCGTGAAATCGGGTGAACGATGGGTCGGCCCGTAATCGCGCGCTTTTGGGTCGCGAGACGACTCGACGATTCCGATCGCTCGGCGAGTTTAACCGGTTAAATAAATGAAAAGTCGCGAGCGCAGGGGTCACCAGCCTAGAACGATTCCGCCGGTGCTGCAATCGGAGAAAGTTTCCAGCGATAAGTCAGCCGCGCGCCGGAAACGGCGATCAACGATGCCCGGTTTCGAGAGATCGCGGGTTTCGCTAACGGAAGCCTCGGCGACACGCCGCCGGTCCAGCGAACCTCGTGGCGTTCCTGATCGCGATCCAAGTGAAATCGGTGCTAAACGTTACGACACGTCCCGTTTGCCAATCCATCGGTCGACTCCTTTCGAACCGATACGGGCGCGCGTTTGCCGCGCTTCGGATGCTTCAAAGCTCCGCGTAGGTACTCGCGAACTTCGTCCGCTGGAACTTCCATCCCCGAATCGCGCTCCAGGCGAACCACCGAAACTGGAAAGTCGAAATCGTCTCGACGCGAGTCGTCGCCTCGAACGCGTACCGATTTTCCGGATTCTCGATGCAAATCGCGACACCGTCGGCGAATCGACGGTCGTTCGGTGAAAACGTCGTTACCGCGTGGCTGGCCCAGTTTCCCGCGTCCGCTTTTCCCATTGTCGAGTTTCGAGAACCGAAGATCCCATCGAACCGCTTCCGCGAACCGAGCCGGTTATTTTGCGCGAACCTCGGAGCGCTTCGATCGGTTTTCCGTATTAATAGCCACAGCGCGACGAACCGTGGCTCTTCTTCGCCACGCGAAACGGCCGCGACACGTTTTCACGCATCGCATCGATCGTCCGGAAAACAAAGGGACGTTCCTACGATGTTCCGCGATATACCTTCCCACTTCCGACTTCCGACATCCGGCATCGTGGCGCGCGGTTCTTTTGAATCTCGTTTCGTGTCGACGCGGTGCCCCTAACGAGCGAGCATTGCGTTTCAAGCTCGCTGCGCGACGTTCTCGTTCTTTTTGGAACGCGCCAGCTCCGGTTCGCGAACGTATCGGTTTTTCTTGCACGTCGTTGCTTCGAATCCGAACAATCGGGGCTCCTCTTGGTAATTTTCAATGACTTCTGGACAAATCTGCTTCGTCTCCTGGATTTCAAGGACTCGAAATACTCTCGAAAAACTGTCGACGCTCGTCGCAACGACTTCCGATCGTTCCTCGTCCCTCTCCGAAAACCTGACTCGAGCCTGATCAAAATTAGCACGCGCAAATTCGCGCAAGGGACTTTTGAAAAACGTTTCACAGTCGTCGATATCCGCGGGGGTCTCAGTTTCAAGGAAGAAACGGAAAGAAGTCCAACGAGCTAACGGGAAATCCGTAGCGCGTCTCGAGCCGCGTAACAGTATTTTTCTATTTTTTCTTCGAAACGAAACGACGTTGCAGCGACGATCTCGCGATACTCGTCTCTTGGTTTCGCTCGACGAACGTCCCGAGACCATTTTTACCGTAACGGGTGTTGGTCGAGTCCCCTGGGAACCGGCGGATTCTTTATCCGAATCTAACCCGCGAGCAGAAACCGCGACGTCGCTCGAAATCGTTGCGTTTAACAAGAGAATATTTCAGTGCGCCGCACCGGCCAGTGGCCGTGGTTCCGTTCCGTGACGAGCCGGTCGATCGGCCTAAATGATAATGCACCGGGTGTTCGTCTTTTTTCGTTCCCCGAGCGACCACGGTCCGGCAATCTATCATCGCAACGCGAGAGGGAAACGAGCGAATGCACGATGGATAAGATCGTTGATACGCGTTCGACGTGATTTATTATCGCGCGGTTGGCCCAATTTAGCAGGCGTGCGCATCCAAAATGGCCGGGAATCTAACGGGCGAGACCGATTCCGATCGTTGTCGTTTTCGTCGAAAGTCAAACGCCGTTCGGAGCTGTCTTTGAACGCGCGAATACGGTGGAACGTCGTTTATCCGAACCGCGCACCTCGGATCTAGGGTAGCGGTACAGATTCTCGAGGCGCAACCGACGCGGAACTTCGCGATTCCGTTCGCGGTTCGAATTGGTCGGACAACGAGACGCGAGATGTTTCGGCGCGTTTCGCGAGGTTCCGGTTGCTCGTCTCGTTCGCGCTAGAAACCCCTAACGCGAGATTCCAGAACGGTCTCGGGAAACGATCGTCGGCGGAAAACTGCCTCGGCGGTTTTCTTCTTAACGGAGGATCGCGAGAGAACTCTGCGCAGAGATATTCCGCGGCTCGATGGTTCTCGAACGGATACGCGACGCGAAAACAAGAAAAAATTGGAAGAAGAAAAAATGGAACGCGGGCGCCCTGCTATCAGAATGCGAACATGGATTTTCCGACTCGCACGGATTCCGCGAAGCGTTTCCGCGCCCGTAATTACGAACGAGCCCGGTAACGAGAGACCCTAATTAGCCTAATGAAATCCGCTAATGAAATACACTCGAGCCACGCCGGGGCCTGGCACGATCGTGGGTCGCGGAACCGATAGCGACAACAGAGAGAGAGAGAGAGAGAGAGAGAGAGAGAGAGAGAGAGAGAGGAGAGACATCCGCGGCAAATATTCGATACTCGCGGCCACCACGTCGCGGTTTCCTCTTCGAGCCGCGGCTGCCTCGTCCAACGATCCACTTGCTCGGCGACCATGCAACGATCGCGGAAGCGGTCACAATCCTCCGTTGCATTCAGCGATTGTTTGTTCGTTTGTACCTCCCGTCGGTTTACTCGTTTCTTCTCGTTTGCGAACCGAATTCTGCGATCTTACGCGCGAACCGATTCGCTCTCTCGTCAAGACCTTGCGTCTCGAGATCGACGAAATTTATTCCGAACCGAAACGAGAAATTCTACAGCGGAAGGGGTTAACGAACTTAATTTTACGGCGTCGCGCGGAAAACCGTAAATAGACGATAATTTTCGTGGCGTAACGGGAGAAGACGCGGATCCGAGGGGAATAACGAGCGATACGCGTTATTGCTTGACCCCCGAACACGCGTAGCGTTCCCACGTGGTTATTACCGCGTTCACCGGCTGTACAGCCAGCAGCTTCTGTTCGCGGGAGAACAATGAGTTTTTAACGAGGAACGAGGAACAAGGAACGGTTTGCTTTCAGACAGGCTTGTATTAGCCAAAGACAGTTACAAGCTCTAACAGTTCTCCGGGATGTACAGCGCCTCGCGAAACGTTCGACGGCGAGCAGGCGATGCTGATTCTGATAATCATTGGAAACCGTCGCAGAGGTTCCTATCAGTCAAATAAATCGCAATTGAAGCCGTTTGCACTCGAAGCAATTCCACTCCAAAATCGAAACAATATTTTTATCTATAACAGCTGCACTGTAGATAGTTCATTTCCTCCTGTTCATATGAAATTAATTACTATGACTCGTACTTGGAACTTTAACATTTTTATCGTTTTCTCAACTGCAAACTTAGCGATGTAAAAGTTATTTAAATAATAGTATGGCAAGTTTTAGAGGCGCCATTCGAGTGCAAAGGTTTAACAGCAGAGTTGATGCCACTACGACGAAGTATGTTCATACGATTATAGTAATAATTCGATGGATTTTCAAGCAAAACAATGTTTTCGTTCATCAATTGCAACAAATTCGAGCCAAATAGTAAGGTGTTGGTTTCTTTGATATTTTTAACCCTTTGCACTCGAAGCAATTCCACCCCAAAATCGAAACAATATTTTTATCTATAACAGCTGCACTGTAGATAGTTCATTTCCTCCTGTTCATACGAAATTAATTACTATGACTCGTACTTAGAAGTTTAACATTTTTATCGTTTTCTCAACTGCAAACCTAACAATGTAAGAGTTGTTTATATAATAGTAGAGCAATTTTTACTGTCGCCTTAGAGGCGCAATTCGAGTGCAAAGGGTTAATAATCTTGATAGTAATACAAGTCCACTCTTTATCGTCGAAGTGCGGGTTTCACTATTGTTTGTAATAGAAAATCGTGCACGCAACAGATGCTCGATTCTGGTTATTATTGGAAACGGTTGCAGAGGTTCCTACCAGTCAAATAAAATCGCAATCGAAGCCGCTGGTTTTAGCTGAACGTGGCCGTTCAAGGGAGGCGGCATGCGCGTAGCGGAATCTTTGTAGAAATAATGCAGTCCGAAGAATTGTGCACGCGTATCATAGAAAATCGTGCACGCAACAGATGCTCGATTCTGGTTATTATTGGAAACGGTTGCAGAGATTCCTACCAGTCAAATAAAATCGCAATCGAAGCCGTTGATACCGCCAAAGCGCTTGGGAATACCGTGTAACGTCGCGGAAATATTCGTTCTTCTTTCGCGTGGCTAATTTTTTTGCCCGTTCGACGAGATCACGGACCAAAAACCGTTCGCTAACCGACGGAGACGTTTTTGCTCGAGCGAACAATATTTTCTCGCTCCGTCTCTTCCGTTTGTCCGGCCCGTTCGCCGGCGAGAGGGAAATCCAGAGTCACGGTGAAAACAACGTGGTCGAGGAGACCCGGCGAGGGAACGGGGTTAGGCGATTCCTCCGACACCTGCCCGAGACTGTTTACACCTGCGCGCGTCACCTGTGCGCGCGGTCGCCTGCAAAAACCCGCGGCTGCGCTCCGATAACCGATAACGTTGCAATCGTATTTGCGGTCGCGGCGCAAAACAACCCGGCCCCGTATCAATCCCCGACGATAGTCTTCGTTTACGTCCTAATCGAGACGTCACGGATCTCTCGTTTTAACGAGTAACACGACTTCTCGCGAGTTTTGTACTTTCGAACGCGTATCTTCAAATTTTCGAAACGAGGCTTCGAAGCAAGTTCATTCACGGTTGCGAAATCGAACGCCGAAACCTCGGGGAAACGTTCGTCGCGGGACTGCGGATCTTTCCTCAAAATTCGTATCGTTATTTTTACAAGCATGCAATTATTTTGTCCCGAATAGTTTCGCAAACAGTCTTTTTCTGTTTTACAATTTTCTGTTTCTTCCGGAAGGTTTCGCGCGACGAATTCTCGATCGGTATAACCGTAAAATGAATCGTGGCACAGGGAGTTGACGGATCGCGAGGCGTTTCTTAAAACGTACGACGAATCGTCGCAAGAGTTTCGTCGAACGGTGTCTGGGAATACGAAATTTCGCGCAAGGAGCCACGTTATCGATCGTTTCGCAGCGAAAAACGAGTCGCTTGGTTCCAGTGGTGCAACGAAACGGTCGATCGAATCGTTCGGGGGTGCGTTCGACGAATGGCCGGCCTCTGCGTCGAGCGTTTGTTTGATTTCGGCTCGACGATACGATCTCTCCTCGTTGGCCGGTGTTTAGAAAGCGATTCGCGAATTCCCCTTCATTTTCTCCGTGATCGTAATTTGCTCCGGAGAGTCGGAGCTCCTCTTCCTGCTGTTCCCGCTGTTCCGAGCGCGTTTCTCGGTCCACGGAAAACTCGGCTGCAACGCATTTTCTACCAGGGCTGTGCAGTCGAAATCGCGGTAGGAAGAAAAGATACCGGTAGCGACTCCGCGTTGGTCGATTCGACAAAAATCAAGAAACGCGTGGAAACCGCAGACGCGTTTTTCATCGAACGATTACGCTGCGCGTTGATACTCGCGTGAAAACTCGTAGAAGATTTGTTTTCGTGACTGCAACCACCGTAGCGACGAGATCTCTCGATGGGCGTTTGTCGGATAGACGCGACCGCGTTTTGTTGGCCTTGTTCGATGCCGCGCGGCTGCATACTGCTGCACACGGACGGGAGGAAGAAGCATCGACGAGATCGCGGACACGAATGCAATGTGCACTGGCCCGCTCGGCCACGCTCTGCTTGTCCTTGCGAACGCGACTCATTACGATGCATCTCTGCTTCTCTCTCTCTCGTATCGTCCCCCTCGATCTCTCGCGTCTTTCTCTATCGCGGCACGGATCGTTTTCTTCTTTTCGTTCTCCCGGCAGCGTGTCCGTTCCCTCCTCCGATCGCGAGCACGATTAAAATAACTCGTGTCGTCGACTGGTAATCTTATTGTACCGGTTTTTCTTTCGTTGCCGGGGATCGACGTTCGTCCGGGAATTATTGCCGAATGACGAATACCATTTGCATAAACAGTTCTCGTACACGGGACTCCGAGTCGCGGCCGACTCTACCGGCCGTTTCGCGACCCTGTCCCGAGACCGTTCGACCCTTTGCTTCGCTCTCTCGCGGACCCGTCGTTCGTTGCGACTGTTTCAGCGTTCGTCCCGTGGTCGGTGCGAAAAAATTCGGTTGTAAAGTCGTTCGATTAGGTACAATGACTCTCGGCTGGTTCCAGAGTCCTACGGTTACCTGCGAGGTCTCCGCGAGCCGGATATTATATTCTCGGGTGGACTTCTCCCGCCGGTTGCGTTCGGAAATTCGTCTCGATCGTTGGATCGCGAGACGAATGAAATTTTGAAGCGTGCCTGCGCGTCGAACGAAGCTCCTCGATTCGCGACAGCGTGTCTCGTTCGTCGAGCGAAGGTCCTCGAGCGTGGCGCAGGATCGTGAGCATCGGCGCGGATCTGGCACGAATGCAAATATCCACGAGGTGCGGAGGATCCTCGTAACCCGAGAACGCCCACATCCTTTCGTCGATGCGCCACCGGTTCTCACGTGGCCGAGAGAAAGGATTCGGAGGGGTTGTACCGCGACGCGTAACTTCGCCGTAGTCGTTTCCGAGCGGCGTTCTCGAGCGAGAAACGCGACCCGTCGTCGTACAGGGTGTCTCGTAAAGTTCAAAGAAATTTCAAACGGGAGATTCTCGAATGCTGCGAACACCGTTTACCGTTTCCGATTCACGAGCGCCATCTTCGAATTTGCGTTATGGATTGCGTTTAAAAAATCGCAAAGCGCGTGGCTAAATCAGAAATTGGCACAATTTTCTGCAGGATCGAACGAACACGGAGAAGAGGAGGAAGCGTTTCGCGTATCTCGGGTATCGCGGGTCGGAAACGGTGAAAGCAAAGGCTGCAAAAGCGGCAGCGGAAAAAGGCGACGTCGTCGTCAACCTAGAAACCCGGGGAATCGTTGATTCGGAAAAAAAAGGAAAGGAAGAGGAAAAAAGTAGACCGACGGTCGCAGAGCGATTCGGGTTTCGTCACGATTCCCTGGAGCCGTGCCGGTCGCATCCGTGAACTGGAGCACCGTCCTCTCGTCGATCGCGAATCGCGGTTTCGAGGTTCACCGCAAATTCGATCTCGGCCAGATATCGTTTTTCACGAGCGCTCGCGCGCGTCAAACGCGGGGAGAGCACCGCACCGGTTGCGAAACACCCTGGACGGATGAATTCGACGAGGCGGCTCGACATCCTGTAAGAGACACCCGTGAAAGAGCGCTCGGTTTACTCGACGGAGACACCTTTCGCGTCGCAAACTCTCCCTTCGGCGATCCGAGTTTCGTCGTTCGTCCGCGACAGGCTCGGGGCGATTCTCGTCCACGGTTGACTCGGTCCCTGCGTCTCCTCAAAGTTTTACGTCCGAGTACTTTATCCTTCCGTGGCGCGGAATACTCGAAAAAGGCGTGGCTTCGTTGCCCTTTGCGCGTGCACGGACTCCGGGCTTTTGGATTTCTTTCATTCCGTGTTTCATTGCTCTTTTCGCAGCAATGGCCCTGTCGTTGTCTCCGTACAGGTTCTTTCTATTGGAATATGCCACTGCCGCGCTCCGCGGGGCATTCCGACCGATTCCATCCGCTGGATCTCGTTCTCCTCCGGAGAAGAAGTTCCGGCGAACTGCGAGGCCGACGGGACCCAAAGTCAAACGGCCGGGGAAAGTTCGAAGCCGCGTTGAAAATATTCACGAGCCAGCGCGCGACGAGGCGACGGTTTCGCGTGGACGGAGAACGGAGGGGTGGCATTCGTTAAAAGAACTGGAAAGTTTCTTTTTCCCCGGCGACACGGTCTTCCGGCTGATTTTGTGTTCGTCCGGAGACTAAGCGGATCGCGCGTTGTTCCTCTTCCCGGAACTTGGCGAACAACTCGGCCGGATTTCCCCGGAGAACCGATGCTCTCGCTCTAAACTAGGAGAGCCTGTGCGAGGAGGCTGGGTTGCGCGCGTTCGAGAATCCATCGGTCGTCGGTGGCTCCCTGATGCGACCGAACAGCCGACACCGTCTCGTTCCTTATTTCTATTGATTTTATTCGATCTCGTCTCGTTTGTTTTTGCGCGCGAACGATCGGTCCCGATCTCCTCTGTAGGCTCTTCTCCGCGCGAGCAGTCCCTTATAAATTCTGACGCGTACGCGATCGTTAAGCCGTAAGAAGAAACGGGTTTTGTTGGCCCGTAGGAGGAAGCCTGCCAGAGGCTTCCATTAGCGTTGTAAGACTACGGCTCAGGGCCGTATTACGCAACAGACGGTCCGACGAACTCGAACCAAAACCGTGTTCGTTGCTCGTTGCTCTCTTCTCTCTCTCTCTTTCTCTCTCTCGTCTGTTCCCTCGGCACTCCGTGCTCGCCTCTTTCTCTGTACGCTCGGTGCTGCTCGTTTCCCCTTCGAGCACCGATCCCCTTTTTCTCCGCTCGTTTCTCTCGGGTCTGTCGCGACCGATACGCAACACAATACGATTCGAGGGGTGACCCCGTCGCGTCGGACCGCCGCGCTGCCGGACCTGGTCGACTGGTTCCCCTTTTTCGCGCGAGCAATCGGGACGAGGCGAGACGCGAGACGCGAGACGCGAGACCGAGCGACCTCGGGGAATCTATTATTCGACGAGAGCAGCAATTTCGTTGATTAGGGTCCGCTCCGTGTCTTCGGCGAAAGAAATATCTACTCGTCCGATCGTTATACCCGCGTTATTCTCGTTCGCCGCGAAACGAGAGACGCTGCGTCCGAGAACCAGCCTCCAACCGAATTTCGTTAGTCTCCTCGAATCGAATCGCGGTCGTTCGAACGTCGGAGAGAGTCGCCGAAGAGCTTTGCAAATTTATCCGTCCGTACGACCCGTATGCTTCTCGAATGTTCCCGGTCTCGTCCTTGCCGCGGCGATCCAAATGGTCCTGCAAAATCAAAACGATTCGCGAGCCGCGATGAAAATGGAAATGTTCCGTTCCATTTCGTCGTCGTCGGTCCGTAACCGTCGCACATTGCGCGTACGATAAACGGAAAATTTCTTCGTCTTTTTCGAGAAACCGTCGATAAGTAATTTCTCTCGGTCGTTTCTGGCGAACGCGCTCCGCTCGAAGCGTCAAGGACGTTTCGCGGTTTCCGTGCTCGAAACGACAAGACAAAAGGTTCCCCCTTTCCTCGTCGGCATAATTCGAAGAGCGTGTCTAATTTCTGTTTCGAGCAGTTGCGAAACGGGTGACACAGCTTCCCGGATAGCAACGAATCCGGTCGGCGATTCGATTCGATTCGATCCGAGAAATCCCACGGAGCGTTTACGTAACGGTTAGCGTGTAACCTGTTTTAAAGAGGGCCTCGCCGGGAGCACGTTCCCTTCGCGTAACAATTTTTCACGCGGGCAGAGTTCAACGAGCCAGAGTTCCGATAATAAGAAAATTTCCGCAGGCTGGAGCACGGGTGCTCGAGCGTCGTTCCGGATTGCATTCGACTTATTCGTGGCTCGTCGTCGGGTCACGTATTCCGTAAGGAGGCGGTTCTCGATGGTCGCGGACGATTCCCGGAAGACGTCCTCGCCGCTCTATTTTAACCCGTTTCTTCTTTCCGGGCGAAGCGTCCGGAACGCGATAGTCTCTTCCAAGCTGTCGCAGTCGCGTTTTCGTGCTCGCAAATCGGCGAAACTCGAAACCCGCCCGTAGATCTCCGAACGAAAACGTTCGGCGGTGATCGACGAAATTGGGACTCGAACGAGCGCTTCGTTTTTCGTTCTTGTCGTCGAAGTTGACGGCGAGACTCGTTCTTTTTGCATTTTGCGCTCCGTTCGATCGATCTCTCTCGAAACGACGGTGCCTCGACAACGCCGTAGCACCACGAATCCCGTCGGGACTCCGTCGTCGAGCGAATCGATTCGGACGATTCCTGTTCGTTGTTGGTCGTATAAAATCAGCCGGTTAACCGGTCAAACTCGCTGCACCGGACGAAGGCAGTCGGTCGATTGCTCGTTCGATCTACGAATTACGGCTACCGAATGGCGCGCGCGGTTGGGTCGACCGTGCGGAAACGTTCGAATATGGTTGAAAAAGTTTGAAGGGAAACGGACACGCGTCGACGAGCGAACGACGGACGAGCTGCTGCTGTCCGTGGTGCGAAGATCAACGGGGACACCGATACGGTTTCCGCGTGGAAAAAAGAAAGGGAAACAGGATGGAACGCGTGGGCTCGAGATAAGAGAAGAGAAGAGAAGAGAAGAGCCGTCGCGAGAGCATCGGCCTCGAGAGAGAGCACGATTTCAGCGTTCGCCTACCGGAAACATGTGGACACAGGTGCTTCGAAAGCGGCAGACACCGTGGCAACTATCGATCGTTTCGGAACTACGGCGTGCTGCCGGTGTTTCGAGGTCGTCGTCCTTTCCAGTTATACGGGAGTCGATAACGCTCGCGGGATTTTCCGTTAATTTTTCTGCCGCGAAAGCCTACCGAGGCCGGCCAAAGACCGGTCGAGCATCGCGCGCCAGCGAAACCTTCGTCTTTCGATCGCAGACGCGGGGGTGTGCGAATTTTTGGAGATTGTCGTTGATCGGCGATTCGAATCTCGCGGAGACGAAGAGGCCGGTGGAAAAGCAAGAAGGAGAGAACCAGGGATAGGTCGTAGGAAGGGTCGAAGGAACCGGGGACCGAAATGGATTCGCTCGGGTCGGAGAATCGCGGGAGCCGGTTGAAACGATGCTCGGAGGGTTCGCGGGAGGGGTCGGCGATACGTTTAACTCGTTCCTCGCATTGTTCCCCGGTGGCCCTTTATCCGTGCGCGAAAGGGATAAAGAGGGATAAAGAGGGGGCCGAGCCTTTTGCACGCGCGTGGCCACGAAAAAGCACGCGCGTCGAGTACTCGGTAAACACGGTGGTCGGGACGAGAGGACGAGGGAGGGAAAAAGCGGCGAAGGGGTCGGCAGACAGGATGGAATGTGGGCGTGCGGCAGCGTGTTGCATCGCGTTGCCGCGTTCCGCGAGCCGTGCAAGCCGTGCAAGCCGTGCAAGCCGTGCAAGTCGCCCAGTGTCCGGGAAACGGAGTCAGTCGCTGATATACAAGCTCCTCATTTTTGTTTCCATCGCTTTCGCTCGCTCGCTCGCGACTCGCGCCGGAGCGAAGCAGAGAGCTCTTTTCGCTCGGCTATCTCGCGTTTTTCCTTAACGCGATTGTGTTCGCCCCCTCGCGGCTCGTCTTCCGCCCATTGTCCGCCGACGACGAGTGGCGCCATTAATTGTGGCCCAGTTACGTCACGCACCTGGCATCCCATCCCCGCGCGATCAACGCGCGCGGACGGCAACGCGATTACCTGCCTTGCGCGCACCGTGTACGCCGTGTACGCCGTGTACATCGTGCACACCGTGCACCACCGACAACGATGCTCGATCTTCGCTGCACTTTCACCGCAGCGATCCGACCGGCTGCGATCGAGTAATCGTTCAACGCGGACATTGCCGAACGATTAACCGAGGAAATACCGCGGATCCACGCGATCCTAGGATTCTTCCGTCGCTGTACCAGAATTCTCGCTACGTACGCGTATATCCGTTGCTCTTCGATTCTTCCGCAAACGTGGTCGTGGAATACCGGCGTAGCTCGGTACAGATACCACGAACGCGTAAAGATAATCCTACCGTTCGTCGAAACGGGGTTGTCTCTCCATTAGCCGAGATAAGAGCGTTCCAGAGGATCGTCGGTGTTTCGGTATCGTCGATGGGAGCTTGATAAAGGATCGCAGGAAGTCCCGGGGCTGAAAAGCGCTCGCGGCTCTGGCCGCGGAGCAGGAAGCTTCGCAAGGACATCGTAGAGCCTGCTCGCTGGAATGTCGTCCTTCAAGATAGCTGGGAGGGTGTCGTTGGCTCTCTTTCTCTCTCTCTCTCTCTCTCTCTCTCTCTCTCTCTCTCTGTCGTTCGGTCGGGTCGCAGTTGTTCGTTGTACGGGGCCGCACGGCAAACGTCCTTCTGCACGGGGGCCGAAGATAGCTGCCTCGAGTCAACGCAGATTAATGACTTCCTTATGGTATTTACGCTGTTGCGCGGATCGTCGCGCACGCGCGGCTTACGCGCTTCGAGGGACCAAGAGGATCGGGAACGATAGGAATTTCGAGCTGGATGTACCACGGTGGGCTGAAACGCGATTTCAGCTGGAAAAAAGTCTTACGCGTTGGATGGATTTTCAACGTCGAGGTGCGGTCGCATCGGAGGGCGAAATAGCGCTCTTTAAAAACCGTTTTAACACTCGACCCGAGTCTTTCGTCGATCTGTGCGAGTTACGTGCGCGCGCGAAGATCGATCGGAAGACGTAAGAATCTTTGAATCTTGCGCCGACGTTCGATCCACGTTACGGAAGTACGTTCGACTCGCAACTGGGCGAAGAAAAATCGTACGAAGTCGCCCTTTCTGTAAGGAATTTGCCAATACCGAGGAGCAGACGAAAAAGCGAAGATCGTTCTTGTTTCGAGCCGTCGAAATTTGGTATGCGATTTATCCTTGTCGCGTCATCGCGCTTCGAGCGCGAAGCGCGTCGCTGGCAGAGGCCGGCGGCGCTATCGGATATCAATTATTGGACGAGTTCGCGAGGCGTTTCGCCCGTAATCCTGTCTTGCCGAATTACCGGCGAACGCGTCCGATTTCCCATCGACGTCCGCGTCCCGGTTGACGGGCCGATCGAACGCGTTCCTCGTCGTCGAATCATTGTTGCGAGCATCGGTCGATTCCCTCTCGCGATCGAGCGACGCGCCGCTGACACACGGTCGACGGTTCGAGGAGACAATGCGCGGCAGTTTATTGAAATCGCGAACGGATCGATGGAACCTCGATGACGAGACCGCGAAGGAGCGCCGAGCTCTTTCTCGGTGTTCGTTGATTGGTTCCCAACTTGGATCGCTTTCACCCTTTGGGAGCGGAGAGGCATTTTCGCGCGGAACGCGTTGCGGCGGGTCGTGTCTCCGAAGAGAAAGAGAGAGAGAGATGAATTATAAAACAGTCTCGGGTGTACCGTACGAAATTTACAATGAAGAGCGGAAGCTTTCGCAAAATTACTTCCCTGCTCCCATTGCGGAGGCTTGCTTCGGCTTCCGGAACCAGGCTGTCTATGAATTCTGTACAGGGTATCTCTGGAGTTCAAAGAAATTCGAAATGGGAGATTCTTGAGGTGTTTCGGTGCAGCGTTTTCCTTTGCCGATTCGTCGTTGACGGAAAACAAGGACCGTGCTCCGCACGGTTATTTCCTCTGTACGGAACGCGATGGCGCGCGAGCTCGCGTAACGCGATAGCGACGCGTTTCACCTTTAGACAGAGTATGTAAAACAAACAAGAAAATTGTCCGCGACGTTGAATCACGTCCAACTGTATCGTATAAAGTTTCTACGCTGCGCTCGGTGTTCGGTCTCCCCGCAACGAATGGAAGTCTTGGTCGGATGGAAGTTTTGGTCCACATGGAAGCCGGAGAAAAGAAAGGATTCGAAGGACCGAACGCTACGAACGGAACAGTACGTTCGAACGCGAGCGCGGAGAATCCGGGTAACGGAAACTCCGAAGAAGTTTCCCAGCCGTTCGATCCGCGGCGATCGGCATAAATCCGATCGACGGAAATCTCCGGCGAGCATCGACCGGCCTAAGCTTTTCTGGGCGAGGCGAACGCGCCGGTAACCGTCGCGGGTTACCTCCGAGCCGAACAAGAGGAAGACGAACGGCTACTCGTGTCGAGGCAATCGTTATCGTTCCCGGGCCGAAGCCGTATCGGCCCTGTACACGGCCAAGATAAAGGGGCCAACGTAAACGCGGATTTGCGCTTGGGTTACGGATCGCCGAGACCGGAGAGAAAACTAGAGAGAGAGAGAGAGACGAAAAGATTGAAGAGAGGAGAGGAGAGACAACCGACGGTTCTACCACGGAGAACGGTAATGATCGCGGCTCGTGTAGGGTGGATACGTCGAGAGGACGATAGCGAAACACGTATTATCCAATCGTCGGGAGTGCTCACGGATGGCGTTTATGGCGACCCTAAGTCGTGACCGATCCTTTGGTGGGAATCCGCCCTGAGATCGACTCTCATACGCCTCGAGAAGGAGTTTCCACTTCTCTCCATCTCTCTCCACTCAACTATTCCTCTCTGTCTCTCGCCGTGGAACGATCCGTGTTCCTTTCTCTACGACCGTTCTTCCTCCAACGAGCTTTCTCGCGACGCGTCCCGTCGATCCGTCGCGCCTCTCCCTTTCTCTCGGCCCGATATATTACCAGCTCGCCCACCCGCTCCTCTTCCTCCTCCTCCTCCTTCTCCTCCTATCGCCGTTGTCTCCGTTTCTCGCAATCTTTCCCGCGTGCCGATACCGGAACGCGAATCTCGGCCGATCCTCTCGTCGCGTGCAGCAACGAATCGGCCCGCGTTTCCAGCGGTCCGCTCGTTGGACGTCGACCGACCAAGTTTCTCTTCTCTTCTTTATCCTGCTCGAACAACCGAGGCGCCGTTACCCCCGTTGCATCAAACCCTTTCGCTACTTTTTATTCTACGGTTGCGGTTATTAAAACTTCTTCGAAGTTCATAATTTTCTAGATGTAGAGGAAACGTTACGTCTGTCGCGCGTCTTATCGCTTTACCTGTTGCAAGTCTGCCGGTACAACTTTATCGATGAGCAAAAACTATTGTATTACTTTACCGGAGACGAGTCTTAGACTTCGGGATCGCAAGTGGTATCGCTGTAGATGGAGCTGTTAAAAAATCGTTAACCGTGGGTCATGTGTAAATAAATAAACGACAGATAAAGCGTCGGGCGATCGTTAGCTCTGGGAAATCTTGTAGGTTAAAGATGAAAGATCGCGACAGCGTTTCCGGCAATCCGTGTAAAGTCTTCTGGACGGAGCGTGAAAGCAGGGTATTCGTCGGTGGACGTCAGTCTTCGGTCGGAACCATTGGTTGGATAAGCGAGAAACTGAAAAGTGGAAAGCCGAATCGAGAGGGAGAGAGAGAGGAAGACCGGTTCGTTCGTTTTCCCTGCCGATCGACTGGTCGAAGCGATGGACGAGTATTCCGTCGAGCATCGCGCGGATCAAACCCAATTTTCGCGAACGCTCTTCGATCTATCCCGAAAACGAAGTTCCTGGCGACGTCGTAAATACCTTTCGCGCGTAAACTTCGAAGCGAGCGTGTATCAAAAAATTACACCGATTCTTGACATTTCCAGAAGGAAAATACGCAAGGTGCAAAGTTCGTCCACGTAACGTCCGCCTTCGCGTTCGACGCGGAAATTGCACGCTGGTCGGGTTCTCCAGAGAGTTCTTCTTTCGGTTTCGAGATTATCGGCGAGCGTCGCCCGATCGATTCCCGTCTGCCACTCGAATTTAACCCTTTCTCGACTGCGAGCGGATCCGAGACCGGTCACGAAACGCGTTTCGCCTCTGCCGTGCACGCAACGTCGCATGACCAACCACCGGGCGACGGCGAAGAGAGGGTGGCTGCGTTTCTCCTCGATTTTCCCGCCAGAGCGACGACTTATCTCGGTGGTACGTCGGGACACGCAACGTCGTATTATTCCCGTTGCAGGGAGAATCGTCGAGCCGCGTTTAACGGTCGAACGGGAAGGGTGCGAAAGGGTGTACGAGCCCATTTTCATCCCTGCTCCCGAGCGAAACGCTCGCGTACGATTCCGGTGGCTGTTTTCTCCTCGACTTCCCTCGCCGGCGACGCGCCGGTTCTCGCGCGGGAAGCAACGACGAAGAAGAAGAAGCACGGAAAAACTTATCGATGGCCGTGCGCTCGATCCGATAACCGTTCGACGCCGGTTCAACGAGGCGTCTAGGATCTTTCCGACGACGATCGAGAATCGAGTGGTCTTCGAGGCCGAAGCCGACGACTCCGACGTTGAACGGCGAACGACGAACGAGAATGCGGAGACGTCCGCGCGTTTCTTCGGCCGATTTCTATTTCACGGCGTGGCCCGACCCACGAGCTATTTCGAGAAAAGGTATCCGCCGAAAGGGCAATCCCCGGCGACGAATACGTCTGGACCTCGAGGAAGCCGAGAGACGGGGATCGAAACGCGCCGCCTCGCAGGCCCGTTGCGAAATTCCACGGGGAATTGGCGCAACGCGGCGACGTCTCGTCGCGAAAACGTGCCACTAAGGCCAGCGACGCGAATAGAAAATTCCGAGCGCGGCACGGTGCTCGCGAGGACGAACGAGGCCTTCGACGAACACGACGGGATGGGTTATCTAGGTTAGTTTTTCGCGTCGCGAAAACGTCGATCGGCGAGCAGCATCCGAGACCGTTTCGAGTCTCGCCTAATTCGACTCGCCGACGAATCTGTGCGCGAAACGCAAATTTTTTTATTAGATCGCGAGGAGGAACTCGTGAAAATTTCTTTCGAAGAAGACGCGTCTCGTTGGTTTCCCTTGGATCGAGATAAAATTGGTATTTCGCGGTCGAGAGAGACCTTTCGACGTTTGGCAGGTTCGATGGTCGACGCGTGCCGCGTCGGTGGCGAACGCGATAACGGCAAAGGCGCTCTGCGGACCTTGTCGAACAGGCTGCAAGCTGAACGGCCGAACAGCTGTTTCCGTGTCCCGGTAAAGGGCTTTCGTCCTGGTAATCCTGATCGCGTTACCTGCAGCATCAGCGGCCAACGAGGCGGCCACCGCGGGTGGAGGGAATCTCCATCGACGAGAGCAATTAACGTGGCAATTAGTCGAGCGAGGGGTCCAGGCGTTTGTCGCAATTAATTCGAAATTGAACGCGTCGACGGCGCAGGAAGTCAACGCCGATGCTCGTTTCGTTCTCGACCGATCCGACGAGCGTCCCTCGTCCCAACGTCTCCGTGAGGTAGCCTTTTCGCGTTACAACGTTTTAAACAAAGTCCTTAACGTTCGTACGATCGTATTCGCCAGTGTCCGTGGAAGCGATTCGCGCGAAAATCATCCGCATAGCTTTTACGATCCTCTCGAAAAATCGCATAAACGTTTCAACGAATTTGCAACGTTGCGAAAACAAATAGGTCCTTGTTCGTTTGCACAGAAGGTTTCTAAAAATCTCCGAATCGATTCCCGTTCGCAGACATTTAAAGCGATTCGCCCGATCGAATCGTGGGTGGTGTCGGTAAACTCGGGAAGGTATAGAGGGCACGCGATCGACGCACAGTCGATATACCGGTCGACGATTACCCTCCTACCGGTTTTCTGGATGGCCATTGCTGCGTAACGGTTCCGGCGGGCGGAGAAGGCTCGCAAGGTTCGGTCGGCAGGACCGGTTCGCCGTTTCTCGGTAACCCGTTCCTTTATGGAGCAGGGATCAGGTGCATCAGAATTTTTCTGCCCAATTTTCGTCCCTCCTTCGACCTCCGTCGACCCCTTCCCGTAAATCAGTGGGTCGGACGCGCGAGAAACGCTTCGAACAGAATCTACCGAAGTCGTAGTCGTTTCTTTTCGATCGAAATCAAATTCTATCCTTTTGACGTCGATGGATCGCGGATCTTCGCGCAAAATAAAATGATTTGCATCGATTGCAACGAACAGAGGCCGAATACTAAATTCCGTTGAACCGTTCGCTGCTTTAAATCGTATCCGTTCGATTTTCTTGTAAACGCGCATTAGAGTAACACGCGAATAGAGTAAAACAAAAGTTTTAAACAGCGATCTTTTCTTATCCTCCGAAAAAGAACATCCGAGCTCGCGACTAAATTGACGATGTTTCCCAAGGGGAACCGTCGAGTGCGAACGGTTAAAAATGCGCGAGAATTTCGCAAATTCGAGGCAGTTTTCGCTGGTCGGAAATTTTTTTTCCTTTCCCGCAACGAAGCCTGACTCTAATGACCGGAAATCGTAGAAGGCGAGACGCGGTACGAGCGCACGAGAGCCAACGAGTGCTTCGTTGGAAAACCACGAAAGCGGTTCTTTTCTCTCTCTCCCTCTCGTTTCTCGCGCCTAATTTTCAGAATGCCGAGCGTGTTGCGTTTGGCACAGTTTCGCGCCGGAAACCCGGGCAACGCGTTGGTTCCGGTGTCCCCGCCTAATAGCGTTGCGTAGTTTCGCGACCTTTGGTCGTTCGATCGAGATCGCACGCGAACGTTTCGCTCTTTTAAAAACCGAAACACGAACGGTCGTTCATTACAGCTTATGAAATCACAGAAATTATCCAACGAGATTCCAATTCGATCTCAGGTATCTCGGGTGCCCGTGCTCGATGCTTTACCGTTTTCGAAACGGAGTTCGATCGGAGTATCGTCTCCGATATTCGTATTCGGACGGTCCCGAGAAGCCTCGAAACGCGTCGCGCGAGTCAAGAGACTTTGAAACGAATCGTTCGCGTCTTCCGCTTCCGACGAGATAATGGTCCGCGCCGAATCTTGCCGCCACTCTCGCTCCATCATTCGTTTCCGTTTTTCCGAGCCACGCGACGTCGCATAATTCACGGTACACACTCGTCTATTTCGATTCTTCGAGTTTCCCGAGCCGCCGAGGCTGTCGGGACGTTGAGGAATACGACGATAGGCGTCGGGAAGGGGTTAGAGAGAGGTTCCGCTTCGAATTTATGCGTTCCGTGGGCGGAGAAACGAGCGAATGAACGAGCTGTACGGGGTGTCCTGTAAACTTCAAAGGAATTTTAAGCGGGACATCGCCGAAACGATCGAGAGTGCCATTTTCCTTTGGCCGTTCGCGGTTCGAAGGTTCGTTTTCAAAGCTTCGTCCGCCGGTGGTCTCGCCTCGATCGGTCCGCGTTTTTCGTCGATATCTCGAAAACCGAGCGTCGAATTACGAATCGGCAAAGGAAAACGTTGCTCGGAATCGTCTCGGGAATCTCTCGTTTGAAATTTTACAGGACACCCCGTAGGTTGAGCTCGGAAGCGCGGCTAGGCGAGGCGAGGCGAGGCGAGGCAAGACGAGGCAAGCCACCGGCCCGTGGAAAAAGTTTCGAGGTCGGCGAGCATTTCGTTCGGAAGATACTGCTCGCTCAACCCACATTTTATACGATTAACTTTGCTCCTTAAGTATTCCGACGTCCTCCTCCTTCCCTTCCTCGCTCGATCCTGCTGAAAAACTTCACGGAAATCGACTCCGCCGAGGTCCGAGGAGAGAACTTTCCTTTTAACGCGCGGTGAAAATTGAAAATAAAGATCGATTCGAGGAGAGATCGGGAATCGAGAGGAAACCGTTCGCTGGCCGCGCTTCTAACCGAGATTCGAGTTTACCGTAAATTACCGTCGTCGCGTCGGTTTCGGCGCGTACGAGTCCGCTTCTTCGCGGTCTCGGAGCGATTGGTTGCGCAACGGGACGCATCGGTTATCCTAATCTTATTCAACGATTTTCGTGCGGCTTTCGCGGCGCGTTGCGGAGAAATTTGCTCGCTCGTCGTTTATCTCTGTCTCTTCCTTGTTCAAACGCGCCGAGTAAAATTTCAGGAACCGGAACAGTCGCAGAATTGTTCTCGCAGGTTCTATTTCCAAGAGGAACTCGATCCTTTTACCCGTCCAACGGCCGTACCGATAACTTTGCGCGTCGATTTTCTAAGCTTCTCTCGCATTTCATACCTTGTTCCATGGAATAAAAGTTTGCGTCGATCGGTACGAATATACGGTCGAATCGAACAAATTAAAGTCGAACTTTGCGTTTCCTATGCGCCTCCGCTCGTCGAACGAGTCGCGCACAACTCATCGCGTTCACCTTGATATCGATGCAACATCTGTAGAAAGTATTTTTCTATGCAACGCGCAATTAAACGTTTCGCAATGAGCGACACGAATTGCACCGTACAATCCAAATAGTATGCAAAGAAAATTCAAGTTTCAAGTTCGACGTCGTTCGAAACACGATTCACCATGATCTTTTTCAAGAGATTCGAAGCGAGTCGCGCGCGTGCAGGTCGACGGTGTCCGAGCGTTAACGCCGTAACCGTAACGCTCGCGCGGTGTAAGAAGCTTGTCGCGAGACCGACGTAAATTACAAGGCACCCGGTACGTAACGGTGGATCGAGGAGTCGCGCGGAATGCACGATAAATAATACATGAAATTATTCTGTCGACGGTCCCGTCCGCGAAACACGAGCCCGCGAATAGCTTTTCCGTGCTCGTTTACGAAGAACGTCGGTCCGACAGCCTGAACAGGGAATCGCGACCCGACGAACTACGCCACCGTCCACGTTTCGTTGTATTCTTCGCGTTTTTCCGCTTCCTAACACCTCGTTCTCAGGCCTACGTCCGAATCGCCGACATTTTCCCTACAGGAGCACAGGGGAATATTGCGCGGGAATATTGCGGAGAGAGATCGAACGGGTGTGAAACTGACGCTGAAATGGCAAAAATTGTGAACAGAAGTGGACAAGTGCCGGAGCGTATATGGAAGTAATTGGACCGCGAAATGCAAATGGTTCTCCTGCTACAGGTAATCGCAAATTGTTTGTTCATCGTGGTACGTCGCCGCGACGCGAATTCCGCTCTGTTTATTCCTTACCGTCGACGCATCGAACGTTCGGCGTCTCGAAGATCGAATACGCGCGCGTCGAAACAGGGAGTTTGTTTCGGACGTTTCTAAAGCCTGGAACGATCCACGAATCGGCCGAACAAGGTTGCGCGCAAAAGGTCGATTTCGATGTTACTCGATAGCCGACGCGTTCCGTTCGTTTAATTGAATTTCGTTTCGCGCAACACGAATTCTCGGTGGTTTAGCAAGAGTCCCGTTAACCGCTCGCCAAAGATCTTCGCTCGGTTATCGCGGTAACCTGTTAGCTAGCGCAGAAAGTTCGTTCCCTTTCTCGTGCCGCGAACAAGCGATCCCGAGGAGAGATAACCAAAGTCATCCGGCGTATCAAAGGGGATTTTTCGGAACGTTGGACGTCCGCGTTCGTCGGTTCGCGGCTTTCGCGAGAACGCGTCGAAAACGTAACGAATCGACGGCGTCTCGGCGGGTAAGGGATTACGTCGAAGGCCGACGTGCCGTGGTTGCACGGGATCGAGCCTCGCGCGAAGAAATGGCTTTGAAAAGCGTGTTGCGGGGAAAAGCGTGGGCGGGGATCGATCTCGGGTACGCGTTTCTCGAACGAGACGCCGCTGCCCCGGAAAGAGCACCGTTAAAATATTTCATCGCGAAAGATATCTCGTCGCGGCTCCACCGTCTGTCGATTTTTCCGTCTCCACGTTCCCGAAGAGCTCGCCGTCGACGGACGTTCTTCGTCGACCGCGTAGAAATTTCCGGCAGAAGATGCCCGTTTCAAGCAACGTCCACCTTCGACCACTGGCGAGTGTTTTCAAATCGACGGATGCCATTCTTTTCGAGACGATTCCAATTTCTCACCGAGGTACGGATCTTCGTTGACCCTTCGCCGTCGAAGCAATTTGTCGGCGACGGTTTATTTTGTAGAGAGACGGTAGACGCTGCTTCGCTTTCGGTTATCTTACGGTGGGGTCGAGGGTTCGGCGTAGCCTTTCGAAACGCGTCCGGTCAACGAGTGGCTCTTCGCCGATGGCCGACGGCTCGAAGTCTCGTCGACGCTCGATGGGACGCACTCGTTGAGGCCCGTTTAAAAAGTTTGAAATCTTTTATCGTGGCGGCCGACCCGACGTCGCACCGCTGCTTCAAAGAAGGGTGATCGTCGATGGGTGCATCTCTTGAATTATCTTTGCAAATTTCTAACAAATTTTAATTCCAATACCAAGACATTTCTTTCAGCATCGAATCTGTTCTAATACTGTTTCGAATACTTAGCACTTCGTAGAATGCAGACGAATTTGGCAGTACGAATGCGGTTTTGCAAACTAGTATCGCAATGTTTGATGGCGGCTCGGAGGCGCCGTTCGAGCTCAAAGGGTTACAGACTGACCGTTTAGAAGACGACTTTGTCGACGCCGAATAACGGTATTCGTCGTTCGCGTCCGTCCGTCGATATTTCTGCTTTCGAACGCACGCGACGCGTCGAAATATCTTTGGCAGAAACATTGTTCTATTTCGTTCGATTAACTTTTTCTGATTTTCGCTCGACCAGAAGCTCGCTCGAAGCGTATTGCTTCGAAACGCGCGACGCCGCTGCTACCGACGCGGCGCGATGCAGCGAGTTCGTATTCCCACGCGATGGAAACGAGTTGTTGCACACCGGTGCATACCGTCTAACGGGTGACCGCGGTTTCGTCGATCGCTAGGGGAACAACAGGAAACGCGAGCGTCGAACGAAATCGGACACGATCGATCGAAGGATCGCGGCCCGTCGATGGCAGCGACGCGATCGCAACCGTGACAATTGTTCCGCGTTACGGTGCTTCGGAGCGAGTCACGAACGACCGCGAATCGAAATCGTTTCGAAACCGCGATCCCGAAGACGCGTTCTCGAATTTTCTTCGTCGTATCGGATGTTTGCGGAAACTGAAACAAATTTATTTATCTCGTCTCGCAGCGTGTAAATCGGCGCGTCGAGCGCCGCTGTTGGCGGTCGTCGGTGACGAGAAGGAATCGGCTGACAACGTCGATCCACAAACTACAACCTCTTTGATGATCTTTAAGACAACTAAAAACGAAAACCTGTCTTAAAATCGAACCAAACGATTTCAGGTTCTCTTAAATGTTAGAGAAACGAGAAATATAACAAAAATTATGTAAAAATTACTACCGGTCGTAGCGACGGAGAAAATAATAAAGGTCGCGCGATTTTCAATGTTCTCACCGTGCCTGCGACGAACGTTTAAAATATACCTTTCGTAAAACGACGGTCGATCGAAGATGCCGCGAACCGGGAATTATTTAAAATGTCAAAAGTTGCGAGAAAATGCGATTTATATTCGAAATTTAGAGGTTCTCGCGCGGGTCGGTAAACTTTGCTACGCTTTTGCCCTCCGTTTCGACGAAAGTTCGTATCGCGCGTGTAACCCGTTTAATCTCGCGTAACGTAGGATTAACATTTTCGTTGCAGGCACGTACGAAAAAGTTAAAAGTCACGACCTTTGCTTTTGCTGCTCGATTCCGATCGAGGACGATTTTGAAAATGTTCTTTACGCGTTATTCGGGAAACCGATCCTTCCGACGTCGCAAAAACAAAAATCTGTGTTCGGTCGGACGAATTTAAAAAAAGTTGCTCGTTTTCAAAGGACGTCCCGGTACCCTCGGACGAAGGCGTAGCAGGCTAACGCGGAGAAAAATGAGCAAGCCGAAAAACGGAGCGATCGTTCTAAATTTTTGCTGCGGTTGCAGGCCGCGTCACGGATCCGGCTATTAGCCAGTTTTTCGCCGTCGTTTCGAAGTCGAGTCTCCGAGCGACGAGGAACCCGTGTCCCCGGTGTCCCTTTAACGAGTGTCATCGACCCGGTGGAAAGGTCAGGAGTTCCTCCAGAGAGAGCCGGGGAGCCGACGCCGGGGCTCTCGACGTTTTTCGCGCAACACGTTACACGCGGAGAAAAACTTACATCGCTGCGAAATCCCCTGTCCCTTGTCCAGCGAGTTCACCGTTCACCGTTCAACCTTCGGCGTTCACTGTTTTCCGGGTTGCGCGTGACTTATCGTCCCGCGATCGATTCCCGGCCGACGGACGTGACTTCCCGGAGGATCCTCGATGATTCTCGAGAGACCCGTGAGCCGTCGCCAGGCCCCCAGGGGCCAGACCGAGGGGAGACCGTCTCCGTCCCTGTCTGCCTCTATTTTTCTCCCTTTCGCCGTCGATCGATTCAAGCTTCCGATCGTTCCGACCGTTCAAACGTTCGTTTATACCGAGCCGCGCGACGTCCGCTTCGGGGCCCGGACGCGATTCGGTTATTCCGTTTTTGCAGCCAGTGTTTCGAACGGAACGTTTTTCTTTGGTCGGTTTCCGTCGTCCGATACCGCGTCTCCCGGTTGTCAACGTAAAGCGCGAAGACTCGGAATATCGCGAAAACGAAGCGTCGAATCGCGAAACGGCAAAGGAAAACGTTGCTTCGAAAATTGCCAGGGGAATCTGGCCAATCGGCCTATTTCGAATTTCCTTGTCTGTCCGAGATCGGATACCGTACCGCGACTCGGTACGAACGGACCTTGGACTCTTCTTCGGCTCTTGAAGTCTCCGCTGGACGTTGCGATCAACTTTCATAGTCGCCCACCGATCGGACGTCGAGATAATCGAACCGCGGTCCTTTGTGCGAGCTTCCAATATCGTCGGTGATTTCATAAGAATCGGGAGCAAACTTCTTCTTTCATCGAGGAGAGAGAGAACTCTTTGTGCTCGAAATACGATGGGAACAATGTTATTAACTTTTGTCGGCCCTCCGCGAGTACAATTATATTCTCGGGGAATCGTGCCTCGACGCGTCGCTCGAACTTCTTCTTTCTAGAACTTTTGATACCCTTTCGCTGGAAGATATTTATTCGACGCGATCGACGATCGCGATGCGCGAGATTGCACGGGAAAACGAACGTCGGCGACCTCGATAAATTTATTCCCATCGCGACGCGTTTCGCAGCGAAACGCGCGCGTTTGGCGTGGTTTCGCGCAGCGCGACAGAGTTAACGGGACACCCTGTGCTCGCGTACGATCGAATCTCGCTGGAGAGGCTCACCTGTTCTCTCGCGGATCTCGCAAAGTTGCGCGTGCCGCTGCAGCACGGGCCACGGTTCAGAGGCGATGGAACAGAGATCGGCTTTCCAACGGCGCGGAAGCAAATTGACCCGAACCGTAGACCGCAAAGATGGCCGTAGCGAAAGGGTTAAACACCGTTAGTCTCGAGGCGACTCGGGTCGGCTCGGCTCGGCTCGGCTCAGCTCAGCTCGGCCGACGGTTCTTTCACCCGGTTACCCGAAGCTCCGCGGGACCGTTACATCACTTTCGCTGAACAGCTCGCACGGTTTTTGCGGGAACGGGAACCTCGTCGATGATCGACGATGAGTCGCAAAGTCTATCGTCGTTGTTGCCTCACTTTCCTCGATCTCGATTTCGATCTCCTTTGCCGATTCGCCGACGCGGCGCAAGTCGTACGCGATTCGCGCCGGGCACGAGATCTTAAAAGGCTTTGCAAACCCGTCACCTTAATCCCCGGACAATCGTAAGCCGCTTACGATCTTCCTTCCAGAGCCTATAAACCCATTCGAGTTTCATTAATTTCTCGTTGCGACGCCCGTTCTTCGCGCGATCCACGAGTTTCTTTCGAGAGACCTTCGATCGGCCGATCGCCTCGGATTCTCGCGATCTCGCGATCTTTCGAAGTCTTCTTTCAAAACCCTTCGCACCCGAAGCTGTTTTCATTCCGAAATCGAGACATTGCGCGCGTTACGCGACGTTTTCCATATCGTCCGCGCCTCGGCGTCGAATACCAACGACTTCGACGCTAAACTCGCCGAGCACGAAGCGTCCTAAACGTCGTACGGTTCTCGTCGCGATACGTTCTCGAACGAAGAATCCGATTTCGCGAATCTCTGCCAACGCGTCGTCGCGACGCGAATAACCGTGAAATGGAAAATCGGTGATTCGAACGATGCCGCGAGAATTTTTAACGACCCGTGGGAGTCGTCGCGCGGTTGCATCGGTTCGGCCTAATTTTTCAACCGCCTCGAATGTATACCTTTCCTGTGTAATGTGTACCTTCGAGGATTGATAAAAGAAAATGGTGGTCGCTGTCGACGCTGCGGCGCAAAGATCGAGTTACGCGTTCGAGTCACGCGACGTCGGAGGAACAAAACGAACGGTCGCGTTTTCGTCGGACGGGTGACGGAAAATCGCGTGACATTTTGGGGCTCGTCCCCGGCGAGATCGGTGCGCGTCCCGTCGAGCGGGCTCGTCGTTCCACGAGGAAACAATTTCGCGTCGGGCCGGCTCCCCGCGCGCGCGCCCGACGATCCAATTTCCGCGACCATTTTGTCGTTAACTCGAGAAAGGCTGCGCCTCTTTTATATCGGTCGCTCGGCGCGGCTGGGACAATCTAATTTTCGTTGATTGATACAAAGGACGGGCAGCGAGCCGCGATAACTCGAGACGCTCCTCCTCGATCGCCGGTGAGTCACCCGATCAGCCTAGAGTCAACGGAAATTCCGAGGACGACCTCCTTTTCGAGCTATCGCCGCATTCCGCATCGCTGAAAACAACCAAATTGTTTTCCAAGATCGTTTCGTCTAATTTATTTGGATCCCGCGCGATTTTAATTACACGTACGTTCGTATTTTAACAGTTTATCGACCGGCGATTATTTCAGAATTTTTGTAAGGACTATGATCCATGACTGAAAACTTTTTAATGGGTCCTTCGAGGCTGACAGCAATTTTTATTGCGGATCAGCAATGCATCCCCAATAATATTGTCTAATAATGTTGTTACAAATTGGACTGTAAAAATAGAATTTTAAGCTTCATTTAAGTGTTAAAAACATGTACGTGTTTCGAGCATTTGTTCCTTCCGAATTGCCGCCGGATCAAGACGATAACGCTCTAATTTATGGCAATATATTAACCCCTTAGCCTATGACTTATTTTAGAATAACAGTGACTAGATTTTCTTTGTCCTCCGTAAAACAACAGAAAGAAAAGACAAATTTGTAGTTACTACGTGCCTAGCTATTCTCCAATGACCGTATACTATCAACAGTTAAATAAAATGTTATTTCCGTTTAAAGAAAATTAAGGAAATACATATTTAGAAGATTCAGTTCGAAATCTTGATCACGAGTTTGACTCGTTGTTGTAGGGCAAGGGATTAATGTATTTTGCACTCGCAAATATATATATCTATTGTTTTTAAGGATTTAAAGTTTCGAAGGTTCTAACTTTCTACGATTATCTCAATTTGTCCTAGTCCAAAGGTTCGAAATGCTCTAAATCCTCCGATCCGAACGGACTGTTTTTAAAGGCAAATATAGTAATCGTCGAAACGTTTTAGTTATTGCTCCTGCAAGCGTTCGAGCGGTCGAAGACAAGCAACGTTTCGCTCTCGAGATGGTGACACTCGACGGGACTTCGCCGTAAAGTTCGATGAAAAGTATTTCGAAGAGTCTCGGTCGACCGTCGCCATTATCGAGGATCGTCGAGCGGTCGTTCGCCACTTATCGTTTCGAGATACGCGGTCCGAAGGTTTTTCTCGTTAATCTTTTTACAGCCTCGAGGGTCTATTAGGCCGTTACAAATTCTTATCGGGAGCTAATCTCCCTCGGCCCGCGAAGCCGCACTCGAATTTTTCGAGTAGGTCGGACTCGAGTTACGAACTGGACGCGCGGCTTCCGAAAATGAGAAAATCCGCAGCACGCGCTAATAATACGAAGAATCAGAGCATCTAATGCGATTCAATTTCACCTTATTGTCTTCCCCGAGATTTCCAAGATCAGATTATTCGGGCTCGGATACTTTCCCAGCGGACCACTGACCTTCTTATTTGAATTCGATCGGAATGCGCCGCGCGGGCCTCGAGATTTCCTCGATGCTCGTCGGTGCGTCCGCTCTTTGTCCTACGAAATCTTCTTTCGTCGTGAAAACTTTTGTTTTTCGATATACGACGAACTTGATAAGTTGAAATACTTACAACGCGATACTTAAAACAAAACTGAACCGGAAAAGCAAACGTGTCGAATCGTTCGATCAACGATCATTGCGAATTTTGACGTTGAGACACCCGACGAATATTTTAGATTCATATTTTTAGATTAGATTTCTTTAGAGTTATATTTTTCAGGCACCGATTTCTAAAATTCGTTGTCCTCTCTTCGATTCCTCTTTTAAAGCAACTACCGGAGTCGGTATCGGTTTCGAGCTCGACGAATTCGACGAACAGCTTTGCATAATCGTGCTCCGACGTAGCCGGTTGCGCAATATTTACCGTTAGCAAGAGCGGAGAATTTTCTGCGAGCAACAAGCTTGTTTTCTACAAGCAGTTAAACGAGTCGAAAAGCCTGTAAAGTTTTCCGGAGAAACGTCAATAATTAATGGCCCCGGTCGAGCAAGATGTTGGAAAATTATACAGCTTTTGGTTTTATTATTTATTAACTTGGTAACGGCTAGTTTGTCTTCAAAGGCGAACAATTTATTCGCCGAGCGCGAAACCATTTTATTCTCACCTTGTAAAAAACGCTGTCGAGGTCGCTGAATCTTTTCGCATTTAACCATTCCATTTATCCATTCGGATCGAGTGGTGTGGCTCGAAAAGGCAAAGAGGAATCGCGTAACGATTTTCGGTTCGAGGAAACTCGGAGTTTGTTCGGCTCGTCGGTGCTCGGTACAGGAAAGCGTTACGCTGTTCTCGCAGCAGAAGCGATTAGGCGTTTCGCGTGGATCGTCGCGAATCTCGACGTCGAAAAGCGACGGGCAACTCGGCCGGCGCGCATTAATTCAGTCGGAGAAAGGCGTCGCGTCGCGTCTGGTCTCGTCGTGGGCTGCTAAACGGTGAACAATAAACGTGACTCACGAGCCGACGACCACTCGTTTTCTTTATGCTCGGATCGTTTCAGAAGCGATCCGTTAAGTCTCTCCGCAGACCTAGGCTATGTTAATTAGTTCGACCTCCAGCTCGGGGCTCGTTCTCTGTGGAATTCTTTCTCTCGAAAGCTCCCTTGTTTCATATCTCTCTTTCTCTCTTTCTCTCGTTCTCTGCTGGAATGTACAAAGACATTTTCTACTCGCAGAATAATCGCTCTTTCGGTATTGAATTTTCCTCCTTCGAAAAAGAGGACGAAAAAGGATCGATTTGCCCAGACTAGCCACTGTTCTTCCCGAAATTCGAGCACTCCGAACGGTTCTCGCGCTTCGTCGACAACTCGAAAACGAAGGCGAAAGCGTTGCTCGGATTCGCTTCAGGAAATTCGCGTGCTAAACCGCGTTGAACTTTGCGGGGCGCCTTGTACGATTCCCTGAAAGAAGGTTGCGGGGGTTGGAGCGTCGAGGGGATGCATCGAGGAAGGCCGTTGGCTGCGATAAATAAATCAGCGACTGGCAAGGCAACGGATGCGCGAACGAATCGTCCGGTAGCGGATCGTCGCGATCGAAGAGCGCATAAACGCGGGGATCAGCGTGGATCGCGACTGTTCCAGTACGGAGACCTCGTAAACGATATTACGAGATCGCGGGGTGGTCGTAGCGAGACGAGGGTGCACGAATTTTTCAGTCGAAACGGTTCGAACGGGAGCGGATTCGCCGGGCTCGTGGGTGGGCTCGTCGATTTCCATAAAACGGTGCTGACCGCGTGGGCGGATGTACTCGGATCGTCTCGAGGCCGTTTCGGTCGACTTCCGATCGAGGTGCGTCAGCTCGGATGCCATCGCCGAGGGGACACGATCGGCCGATAAATTTCGAACGAGCGATTCCGCTGCTCGTCGTATCCGAGCGATCGGGCCGCGCCCGGCCGAGGTCCTACGGTTCCAAGCAAATTCGAATCGCGAGGAAAGAAAATGTTGCTGGAACTCGCTTCGGGAAGCTCTCGTTTGAAATCGCTTGGAAAGCGGGAACGATAAAGCGTACGGGACACTGCGAACGATCTGAAAATAATTGGTCGGTGCATTCTCTTGCCAGCGTGTTCGATCGGGGGTCAACGCACCGGGCGTCGAAGCGCACCGAATAACTTCCCGCTCGAAGACGATAGCGGCTCTAATTTAATTTGCTCTTATCGTCGGCCCCTTCTCCTCGTTCTCTCTATGGTGCTACAAGGGGGATCGTGTTACCAGACCGTCTCGTTCCCTCTCGTCCCGTCCCGGTCCGTTTCTCGTCGCGTCGACTCCCTTGTCGGTCGATTCCGAAACGACCCTTTTATTTTCCTCCATTCTATAGCGACCCTGTGCACAAGCTAGACGCGACCGCCTCCGAAAACGGTGACTCATTTTCCGAGTGTAAATCCCGGAGAAGCCGACCGGAATTCAACGACAAGTTCCATGCTTCTTTACGGGTTCGTAGACCTTTCGACGAATTTCAGAGGTTCCCTCCGGACCCCTTTTGTTGTACGATTTCTGTTCGTTTAATTTCCCGTTCGCGGTGCTCGACGCTTCGGTCTATAGAATCAGAGGAAAACGATTAGGTTGCGACGCCGAGGATGACCCAATGGCTCGCGAGCAAAATCGTTGCTGCCTTGGCCGAAGTTACGAAACGATCGCCGATCGCGCGATTGGTCGATCGCGTGGCGTTCGAGCGAGTCCAATAAGAATAAGAGAGAATGAGAATAAGAAAGAGAAGGGGCAAGGACGACTACCCTGGTGAACTCGCGTGGAGGGTGAGTAACGCGGATGAGTAACTCCCAGCCTAAAGAATTTGCCTCGAGAACAACCGACTCGCCGTAGACGGTGAGACAGCCCTCGATAACGGTGTTGGTCGTTCAACGACTCGTCTTTGCAAGATCTCGCGTGCTCGGAAAGTCATTTTTCGTAGTCAAATCCGTCGAAACGCGTCGACTCGCGCATTCGTTGATTTATCACAAGCACCGAAACGCGACGACGTGTGGAAACTGCGTTGCGAGAAACGATATGGATCCGGAAACAGACTCGCGAGAATCCGTTGACCGATCGAGTTCGAAACGATCGAACGCGCGCGATGGTGCGCGCACAATCCGGTTGGTTCTCGTTTCGCTTTGGGGAACGATAGACCGCAATTAAGCCGCGTATCGGAGAACGCTGTCGCGTGCATCGTCGAGAACGCGTGTCCGTCTCCGGACAATGGCAACTCGATCGATGGCGCCTAGCCTCTAGCCAGACCGTACAAATACAGGGTGTCCCGCGAAATTCAAAGAAGTTTCAAATTCCCAAAGCTCTGTGCAAAGACCTGTGCGCATCCGACGCGCCTTGCTTGTTTTTCTACGGGTTAAAGTATAACTATAAACCAGAAGCGATAGAAATCTCTCCGGATGTGCAAGGTGTCCCGCAGAGGTCCGAGAAACGTTGAACCGAAAAATTCGTTTTCGTGTTATCAAGGAAAAACACGGTCTCGCGGAAACGCCGTGAGGAACGGTCCACGGTAGCAATCTCGCGGCTCTCCGATCGGGGTACGTGTTTTCTCGTTGATAACTCGAAAACGAAACGTCGAATCTCGAAACGGCGAGGAAGAACGTTGCTCGGATTCGCCTCGGCAGTCTCCTGCTCGTTCGAAGCGTTTTCCGCTCGACGGGATACCCCGTAGAAAAAGAATGGAACACTCGAGGCTGGACTTCTCTTATCGTTCGCGCACGTCGAGAGAAATATTTCCGTCTGTGGTCGCGACGAAACAGCCGGAGAAACGACGCTGTATCGTCCTTTTGTTTTCTTCCGGCGAATAATCACGAATGCCGTGGAAAAACCATGGTTGTTGCGTCTCGTCTCGTGACTTTTCCTCGTTTCCCCGATGCGTTCGCTTTCTTCCGCGAACGGAATTATTAACCGTTGCTCCGGGCCTCGATCTCTTCTCCTCGATCGTCGCATTGTTCCTCGCCTCGCTGTTCGAAATCTACGCGCAACATTTGTTTCCTGGGTTGACGTTCGTTCGCGGAATCGTCGTTTCATCGAGCTCGACCGAGCCTCTGTGATCTCGATGCCGTGGCGCGCCTCCGGGGATCGGAAATGCTATTTACAGGCTGGATGAAACGCCGTTCCAAAGGCCGAGCGTCGTCGATCCTGCGACATTCGCGAAGAATTTTATTCGACCCTCCGAAGATTGCCGCGTAGGCAACTACCGTGCGCCGGTAAACGCCGAATAAAATTCGCGCGTCCGAAAGTCGCTCAAATTCGTCGGCGACGCCATCGAAAGAACGCGATCGAGTCGTTTCGACGACTCCCCGAAAGAAGCCAGCGACGATTTCCCGTTCGGACTACCCCGATGGTTCGAGGAACACCTTCGAATGGAAAATTGGGTTCGTCGGGACGATGATTTTCCATGGAAAGATACCTGACCGATTCGGTTCGGTGTATCGTAAAACCGCGATCGTTGTGCGAGGAAGAAAAGGGCGAAGAAGATTAAACGGCTCTCGCTCGATTCGATCGCAGGGTCCTTCGAGCAACTGCGTGGCCACGGCTTATTTTGTACGCCGGCCTCTGTACCGCGGGACGAAAATACACCCGGTGCTACTCGTTTCGGAGCAGACGTTTCTTAAATAAACCGTGCGCTCCCTTCGAGAAAGAGAAGCTCTCGCCATCCTCTTCCACGCCGTCGCTTCCGGGCCGTTTCATGCGTCACCTTTCCCGGTAACATGAACGAGTTGAACAAAAAGTATGCGTTCGTCTCGTCCGGACCACCGTTCCTACCGTTTCCACCGGGCGTCGCGACGGATAGGCTCGGAAAAGTGTAGACGGATGGATCTCGAGCTAGACGGATCGTAGGCAACGCGGATCTCGAACCGAAAAGGCCCCGAAATAGACGCGCCTCGAAATAGACGGTACTCCAAATGGAAATACTTCGAAACGAATGGACCTCGCGAAAGATGAATCTCGAGCTAATTGGAATTTCGAGCAGGGCAGATCGAAAGACCACCGGCCGAACCGTCGAACAGACGGAAAGACAATTCCTCGGGTTACAGGCCGTTTTTCGGGCGGACAGCTCGGAGTCTCGCCTCGACGAAGAACTTTATCGGCGAGCAAAAATAAGCGGCAGAAAATTCTGCGGAAGATGCACCGACCGCGATAAAGAGTCGTCGTCGACTCTTTGGCGAGCGAAATTCGCGTGGAAAAATTTGCTGAAAGTTTTCACGGCGTGTCGGCTAAACGATGTCCGGGCACGCGGATGCGGGAGCGAGTCGAGCGTGGTTTCTCCAGCGTGCGCGCGTTCCGAGGAAGCGATCTTTTTGAAAAGGAGCATCGTCGTTGAAAACCCTGGCTCGTCTCCCGATGAATGGATCGCGACGAGCAATCTATTCCGCGTCTAGGATCCATCGGCCATGGACCCGGCGCCGCCGTTCCCGGACGCGACAGAATTTCAACCGTCTATTTATAAAGAGCGAACGAACCGCTCGGATGCAGCCGCGGATGCAGCGTGCAACGCGACGGTGAACGGGAAACGCGAACGCGTTAATTCTGGGATGTTGGATTAACGGAGGGAAAAAAATATCCGAGGGGAGGAAAAAGAGCATTTCCCGTCGCGTAGCGCTCTCTCCCTCTCTTTCTCTCTTACCTATAAATATTCCGCCAACTGATTTCCCAGCGAACTGAAAAATCGGCCGCGAATTATCATCCGGGGAACGCGATATTTCAACGAAACTGTTTTCATGGCCGACGACGGCTTTATTCCCGCTCGTCAATGGTCGTCAACGGTCGTCAACGGACTCGTTTCGTACGAGGCCGATAAACGAGGAAACGCTTTTCCCTAGGAGAAGCCGAACTAACTCTATGGATTCGATCGACGTTTCTCAGAAGGTGTAGATAAATTTCCAAGTTGTTCTTATCGATGCGCATCGATCTTTCGTTCTCCACGGGTAGGAGTCGCGACGGATGCGAATCGGTGCGGAACAAACGTTCGACGAGAAGTTCGATATCGTCGCTGCTTTGGTCGAGTTATTTACCGTACACCGGATCGAATCGACTCGACGGCGTCAGCCGAGAATCTTCGATTTTGTCGCGGTTCCAATGGAAATTTCGAGCGTCCAGCGCAGCGCGAAAATTTTACGACGGTTGCCGAGCATTAAGCGGAAATTATGATCTCCGCCAGATGTTTGCGGAGATCGATTCGCAGCGGGAACATTGCGTACAGGGTGTGCCGTAAAGTTCGAAGGAATCGCAAAGTTCCTGGAGCGATTCCAAAGTTCTCAATTTACGGGACACCCTGCGATTGAACATCGTTCGCGTCGTAGAACGTTCTTTAATTCTTTTCCGTTCTGTTTTCAGATATTCGGGGCACGGCAACACGAACCGTATCTATCATGTCGGTTCCTATTTAAGGTAAGCGACAACGCTCTTCGATTTCGTCGCAGTTTTGCAAACAACGAGGGTTTATTCGCGCGGAGCAGCCACGATCGCGGCGTACGGACACAGTCCGGTTAAATTTTATTCACCGCACTCGAGGCGGATTCCGCTCGAACCGCGCTCTAGGCGCGGCGTTCCCATCTTTGGTCGCGTTTCCACTGCTCGTTCTCCAACGACTCGGTTCTTCGTTGGAAGAATGCAAACGTTCGTCGCCGATCGCCGCGATCGAGTCCGTTCCGACGTGGAAAATTTGTTTCGCCATTCGATCGCTCCACTCTCGACGATTCGATCGAGAAAATACAATACAGTCGCGTGCAGGCAGGAGTCGAAATTCGTCGCGGCGGGGAGAATACCGTGCCAGCTGTTCCGTAGTCGTTCGAGCAGTCGAAACGAGTTCCCCTTAGAGCGTTCCTCGCGCGATTCCAGTTGTCGATCGCGTCGAGATCGTTATAGGCTCGTTTCGGTTACTCGCGTTACGAAATCGACGAACTTGTCGCTCGAAGCGCAACGCTTCTCCGAGATCGCCTTCTCCGATATTGATCGTCCCGCGATCGCGCAACCATCGATCGCATCGGCTGTTGCTTTTAACCTATTACCCGGAAAACGAGTTAACTCGTTTGTTTTTCCAACGATCGCTTTACGCGCATTTCGACTGTCCTTCGATTCGCGTTCTTCGACGGTTCGAACTTAAATACTTTGGCCGCATTGTCCGATATAGATAAAAAAGGTCCGTATCGGCAGTTTTCTTTTTCGTAAACGCGCAACCACGGAGAAAGAGGCATACCGGATCGGTGTTTTTCTTTTTTAACCTTTGCCCGAACGGAGAAAAATGTTGCACCGCTAAAAACGACGAGAGGGCCGATGCACAGGCGGGTAAAAGGTTAAGAGAATAAACGACGAATCAACGAGCGCATCGATCGCGTCGTCCGACATAATTTTTCGTCGAGGAGACAAAGGACGCCGACGGAGGAGGGATAAAACGCGGTATAACGGGTGCATTATTCTCGAGGCTGAGTATCGAACCATGGTTGTCGGACGATGCCACGGTGCGTCGAGCGTGCGCGATGTTTCGCTTGAAATCGTTCGTGCGCTTTGAACGATGCGATGTCTAATTTGTCGGGAGATGCTTTTCAAATGGTATCGACTTTTACGAGCATCCCACGGATGAAAAATAAAGCACCGCCGAGAGAAGCGGGATCGGTCGCACGAGCGCCGGGAGGAAAGCACGTCTGTTCGATCGTTGAAAAATTCACAGCGGACAAAACGAACAGAAAGAAAGAGATATATCGGTAACGGTGAATCGTCGACGGCGAACGGAGCAGCGTTTCGCGTTTCGGAATCGACGAAACGATCGAAGGATCGACGCGTCGCGAATCGCGCTCCTGCTTTCTCCTGCGACGCGAGGGAGGACTCGAAGATCCGCTCGAAACGGCGTCGATCGCGCTGCTGCACGGTGTCTCTCGGTCGTCCGGGGAGAAGAGCGTTCGAGACATGGTCCGTGACGTTTTAATGGAGGCTTCGACAAGACGTATCCCGGCCGCGTAAGTCGCCGTGAAAGTTTCCGCCGGGCTTAATAAAAAATTAATCGGCGAGCATTCCTCGAAGCGACGGCATCCTACCGGAGGCGGATTCTCGAAAGCTCATCCTTTCGGCTTTTGCGTTCTGCCTCGAAAAACTACAAGGCGCCGATTCGCGTTCGCCGAAAGCACCGTCTCGAAAACAGTTTCCAGATCGCTTATTATTTCGCCGAGACGTTTCATCGATTCGCTCTACAAAATAGTCTTGGCGATTTATATCATTCGTCGGCGTAGTCGCCGATTCGCTTCATCGATTTGTGTTGTAATTTCGATCGGTCGCGCGTTCGTCGCGAGTACAATTTCGATCGCCTTCGCTTCTTTCACCGGCGACGAAACGAATCGGACGAGGCGCGTGCTGTCTCGCGTGCCGGCGAGACGACGTTGGGTAAAAGGACGACCGTGGAAGGATTCGCGAAGAGCGATCAACGCAGGACGTTCGACGACGCGAGCATTTCCGAGAGAGTCTCGGCGACGAGGTCCTGAATTCGGAGGCGTGGGTCGCGCCACCATTGAAGCGAGAGACGCTGATGCCGAACGAAGTCGTTCCTCCGACGGAATTGCTCGTGGCAGCTATGTCAAGGTCGCGGCAATCTCTTCGCTTATCCAACGAACTTGGCTCGATCGGCGTCGGCGCGTTCGCCGTGCTCGTTCGTCGGGAACGCTCGCAGAAAAGCGTCGCGCCGAGTACTTTCACCCTATTTTCTGCGCTCGAGCTCGTTGCAACGACGTCGCGTCGCAAGCTATCTTTGGAACGGGCCATTGTTTCGGCTAGGAACGTTCGAGCCATCCCATCGTCTTCGAATAATTAGACTGGAAACAGGATCGATGGAGTTCGAACGACCGCCGCTGGAAAACCGTGACGAAACGTGGGCGATCGAGAGCGCGGAGCCACGGTTTCCGCCAGGAAAACACGCAAAAAGACGCAAAAACGCGCGCAAAGCTCCCGAAACGCGTCGGTGTTTCGTCGACGGCCCTGGCGTAGCCCGAGGGCCATCCTCGTCGGCGGAGGAGATGCGCTTTGATCTTTATCGACGTCACTTTAAACGACGAACGAATCGTCCGCGGTGCGACGATAAGGACGTCGAAGCGAGCCGCGCGCTTTTCATTCCGAGCGCGATAAAACGGCGAGAAAAAATCGTACGCGACATTTTTTGAACTCGTCGCGAAGGGGAAATTTGGAGCCTCGGAGATTCGAGTCGGGAGAACAATTTATCCGACTGCTTGAACGCGTTCGTGTATTTTTGTCGACTCGTTCAGGAGTCCGTTTCATTCGGTTTCATTTCGGTTATGCGAATTTCACCTTGCACGAAGTATTCGTCGATGTACGTATCGGTACGTAAGAATTGAATACGACGTTCGTCGCCGTTCGTGTTTGCTAATATTCCAAGAATGTACAAACACCGTGAACGCGCGGTGTATTCGCGGGTTACTTATCGCGATCTATATCGTCGTTATCGGAAGAGGAATCGCTACCGGCGCAATCGGTTCTCTCGATATCTCGACGAACGTATCTGCGACAACACGGTTGAAAACGTAATCCATTGCATCGAGGCCCAAAGCGAAATCGGAGGACTTCCTCTTGAAAAATTCCCGAGCGAAAGCAACCGCGAGTTGGCGAAGAGACGGAGGAATTCGATCGAGGAGCAAAAAGCGGCGTTTCGTCGTCGAGCAAAAATCTGTATTTCGCGAAACGAGCCACGGCGGCGTTGGTATCGGTTGGGCGACGCGGTCGCCGCTATCGATTCGAGAGAAACGAAAAAGAAATCGATTTTTTTCAACCGGTTTCTACGAGCATCGCCCTTAAAGCCTCCGACCATCCGGTCTCGTCTATCCGCTCGAATCGCCGGTGCGTTCGAAGAGGAACGGGGCGCGGGACGAGGGAGAAACGAGGGAGAGGCGAGCCATGGAACAGCGGGATAGGGTTTAAAAGGTGTCCCGTCGCGGCGGAGTCGTAACGCGAGCCGTCGACGATACCTTAACGAGAACCGGCAGCGTTAATTTCGCCATCCCGGTAGCAACCTTGTCCGTCGAACGGCGCAGCGGCGGGAATAGCGCGCGGAGCGGAGAACGCCGGAGCGAACCAACGCGCAGTGGGATATTCGACGCGAAAGAGCCGCAAAAACTATTGCAGCGATATTTGCAGGCTCGGGTTTGCGATATCGCGCGGGACGAGTCGCGAGATATCGCCGCGTAGAATCGCGCCATCGGTATCGCGCGTAGCGAGACGCGTTGCGAACCGAGAGTCGAATGGTTTCGAGAAGATTTCGAGAAGATCGTCGACGTTCTTTTCCAAATGAAATCGCGCGAAATAAAATAGCGCCACGCGACGCACCACGCAGTTGTATCGTTGACGGTAGTCCTTCGTTAACGGATTCGCACAGGATCGCGCTTACACGGAACGCAACGAGTACACCAGGCAGGAACGAATCGAACGAGAATCAGCAACGAACCAGTACCGACAGAACCGAACGAGAAAGAGGTCTCCTCGGGACCTCTTTGTGTCCTAAATCGCTCACACGCCGCACAGCTCGTTCCCAATCTCACAGGTGGCTTCAAACGCATCGCGCATCAAACGCACCGCGGACGCTCGACCGTTTGTTACACGCCGCTCCTTTCATACGATGTATCGTACCGCTTCTTCCAAACATTATCGCAGTCGCATCGAATTTCGATCGTACCGTTATCGATTATACTCTGTCTCTCTCTCCCTCGTTCCACACAGGCTCGCTTCTCGCATCCCACAGATGCATTTACGAAAAATTGTAGCTACGCTTCGAAACAAACGAAACGATGCCCTACTATCCGGCCAAATCGTCGAGAGTAAACAGACGTTTCTAACCTGGCTCCGGCGTTTCTGCAACGGACTTGGGCGCGATCGTAATCGAAATCGAGTTTCGTCCCGCTGGATCATGAAAATACCCCACTGCGCGGCGCATCGGTCGTCAGCTGTGCGAAGGTCAGGGTCGTCCGGCAGCCGAGGGTGCAATCGATGCACGACGACTCTGTCTCCGTCTCCGTCGCGCACCCCTCGCACGCTCCGGTTACCATGGAGACCATCTCCTGACCCATTGCTACAGAGAGCGGAGCTCGTCGACGCGGAGAGAGGCTGCATCATCGGGTGTCCGTCTCTTGTCGAGAGCGTGTGCCGCGGACACGGGAACGGGAACTCGCACGGTCGAAGCTTTCTGCTCTTCCTCGGCGTACCCTCCTCTCTCCGCGACGTCGCTCGTCGCGTGCATCCTTTTTCCGCGAGAGCGCTCGTCCCTCCGGCTCCCTTCCGCGGGACGAGCCTCCGTAGTTCTCCTTTAACCGAGTTCCTCGTGGATTCCGTCCGCTCCGCTTCGCTCCGACGTCCGATTCTTGTTCCGCGCGCGTCCTCGTCCGATCCGCGAGTGTCCGCGGCCGCGGCCGCGCGCGACCTTGTCCTCCGTGAGACGCGCACGGAGGGAAGAGTGCGCGCAGGAGGAAGGAGCGCGACGCCGAGAAGTTTCGTAACGGAACGGCCCGAGGGTTACACAACGAAACGCTGCACCGCGTGCACCCGAAACGGACGTGCTCTCGTTCGACGTATCGAGTAGACTGCACGCTTCGCGACGACGCGAACAAATCTTCCAGCCGCGAAGTTGCTCCGTGGATCTTTGAAGTTGTATCGCGCGCAGCGAAACGCATCCCGGAGTCTCGCTATGCCGGTGTTTCTCGCTGTCTCCGGTCCGCTCCTGTTCTCGATCGCGAACGGCAAAACGTATGGGAGCGAGGCGACCCGTCGCGGCTCGCGTCGAGCTTGAATTCTGGACAACGGTGCGCCTCGAGGGTCGAGCCTGGAATCCCGAGCAGCCGAGATTCTGCGTTGCTGATTGCAACCACGACGGAATTCCGACGAACGCGACGACGTCGTAGCTCGCGGAGCTACCGGACCGCCGCGTCGGTTGTGTCATCTAGAAATCGTGCCGGACGAGTCCCGAAAAGTTTCGAGGATGCCGTAGGCCCGCGTCCGGCACGCGTCGAGTGCGAGAAGATCGATCGGAGTGCCGATCGGTCTGGGTCATAGTTCTCGGAGGAGTCGGTCGAGCGACGCGTTGTGCAAGGTCGGTGCGAACGGAGACTAAGGTCGGCTGGCGCGGATCGATAGCCTCTTGGAATCGTCTGGGCATAGTTTCCTGGCTGTCGCGCGTTTTTCCATTCGGTATAGCGCGCGCGGCTTTGGCCCGACTCTTACGGGTCGCTAGTCGCCGGTGCTTTTCGATCGATCGCGTCGCGGGATTACAGCGATCTTAGCGGTGGTCGTCGACGAGACTCGTCGACGATCGGTGAACGATGGATGGATGGAACAGCTGGAAAAGAGCGGAGAACTCGTTTCTCGCGACATGGTATCAGCGTGTCGCACAGTCTTACGTGGCGGCTTGGTTCTTCGGGGTGTTTCAGACGAGCAGCATGTCGACGAGCACCGCCAGCGGCGGCGGGGGCGGCGGTGGCGGCGGTGGAGGCGTCGGAGGCGCTCTGACGCTGATGGGCTGCGTCAGGGAAGCATCGCCGCCTCCGCAGAATCATCATCATCATCACCATCACCATCATCAGCAACAGCAACACAGGAATCTCGGCCTCGGCGAGTTTTCCGCGCAGAGCAGCGTCGATCCGCTTCCGAAAGGTAAGCCATTCGCGCGAACGTTCGAATCCGTTTCGCTGCCCGCTTCTCTCGCTGCGAACGTTTCCGCTTCGGGAAATATTCGAACAATTTTGCGGAAGAGAGTCGCGGATTCTTTCGATGCAACGCCGTCCGCTGAAACTTTAAACGACGCCGCGCAAGCGCGATTAATTTAGCTACGAACGAACCACGAGTTTTTAAAACTCGTTTTAGTTCGACCCTTCGACGACTCGATCAGCCACGATGAAATATTTCGGCGACGATTGGACTTTTTCGCAATATTCCAACCCACGGACGTCCGAGCATTTTTGCTCGGCGATCGAAGGGTTTGTCGCGGCAAAAATAGAACGAAACGCGGCGCCCGGTTTTCTCGATACCGCGTGGCATATCGAAATAAAATTTACTCGCGGCGTATCGGCGTAAACGTCCCCCCGCGGTCTCGCGACCGTGTCCGTTTGGAAGGAAACAAAACGCGAGGCGACGCGCTGCCGCCTTCCCATTGAACCTACGTTCCGCGGTATTTTTAGCGCAACGATAGTCAATGGATCGCGACGTTATCGAAGCCGAGCATCTCGTGAAAATAGTACCGTCGATCGATGAAACGTGAATTAACTCGTTCGAGCGATATTTCCGAGCCCCGTTCTGCTCGCGCGCGCGTCATCAAAGAGAACGTGCTCGCCTACACGTGTTCGGGCACGGCGAACAACGATAACGCGATTCGGAGGCTCGATTCGGAGACTGGGCCCTCGATCGGGAAGATTCGTTCCATCGAATTAAAAGTTGGCTGCGTACGCTCGCGACGGCACCGCGTGACTCTTGCGGGACGCGTTTGCCAATCCCCTGTACTTCGGGTTGATCGTCTACGAAATTTTCCGAACGATCGTTTGTTTCGAAGCGAGTATATCGAGGGATGTTTCTCCCGGAATTTTAAAATATTTAAACGAGCATATGGACGCTCCCATATTCGTGGTAAACGTAGCGCAACGGCTCGACGAAAATGGATTTGCGTCTTCTTCGAATAGTTTCGACAAGCGTCGTCGCGGAGAACGCCCGATCGCGGGAATGGATTTCGAGACGCGATCTCGGGTTGCTCGGAAATTACGGAATCGATAGGATACCCGGACGATCCGCCGCGACGAACGCGAGCTCCGTTTACGTAAATCCGTTTTCCCATAGCACGGCTCGTTTGCTCGCGAGCCGCGATACGCGACTGAGACCTTGGGAAACCGATCCTGCCGCGAGACGTCGTTTCCCGACGGGCGTCCGGACCTTCTCTCGCCGTCGGCGTGCCATTTTTCGTAATACCTTCCCGCGATAACGGGCGCATCGGTGTTCGTTTCGTCTCTCTTCGCGAATTCGCTTGTAAAGATGTATCGGCTGCTCTTCCTCGAGATTCGGTTCTCTCCGTCCCCGAGATTAAAGCGTCGAACGCTCGCTCGAAATTGCCACGAATTATCGTTGATCCGTTTCGATAATAGCTGTTGCGACGTCGTATCGGAGACGATCCGAAGGTTCCGCGGGCCGAAGCTTATCGTCGTCAACGGCTACGGATAATTGCTGTTAATCGGGCCGCTGTGTAAACAAAACGATTCGGAAACTAGACTCGATAAAGCCGTCTCTCTTTCTCTCCGCGGGTAATTCGAAGGTGGGCCGTTCCGCTCTCGTCTCCGCGATATCGAGAATCGTTGCGCGGAGTGCCGACCTTCCTACCGATCTTAGATAACGATCGACGCGTCGTTGTTCGAACCAATTCCAGCCGTTTCAAGGTTCCACCGTTCGATTAGTCATAGTTTTTCGTTGCGCTCTAATTTCGAAATCTCGAGAGACCTCGGTTTCGTTATCCGCCGCTCTTGCGACAAATTAGCGAGATATCGGGTTAGGACGCGTTTCTACAGAAATTTTACGGCGACGATGCAACGTCTTTCGGAAACGGGCGAGGCGAGGAAGCGATCGCGTTTTGTCAACGGTAGAATTTCCCGTGGACGAGAAGAGGACCGCATTCCGCTGCTGGATGCCTCTGCTTCGCGTTGCAAGCGTGCTCCGATAGCCCGAGTAATTAACCCTTTGTGCTCGAGGCAGTTCCATTCCAAAATCGAAATAATATTTTTATTTATAATAGCTCCATTGTATATAGTTTCTTTCCTTTCCTGCGTATGAAATTCATTAATATTGTTCGTACTTACAACACTGAAATTTTTAACAATTTCTTAACTGCGAACGTAGCAATGTTAGAATCGCTTAAATAATATTATGGTGATTTTTTATGGTACCATTCGAGTGCAAAGGGTTAAGAGTAAATTTGTACGTTTCAAAGTTTGCACCGTTGCTTCGTAAAACCGGTTACTTTAATTATATGGAAGTTTTGAGACCATCGGTTCGGCGGTCGAAGCGACGAACGGGATTTTCCATAGAGATCCCGTAACGCAGGGGTTAATTTAGGGGAAAAAGTAGAGTTTCGCGTAATCGCCGAGCCGAGAGCGTCGATCGCGTGCAAACCACCGTCTAGAATACAAGGTAAACGTTGTCGCGGCACGGTCGAGAATTAAGGTGAAAGTTTCCGCGAGGCGGCTTCGCGATTCTGGTTCCGTTCGACCGTGCAACGAGAACGACTGCATTACGCGTGCGATATATACGATATATATATATATATGTATCACGCTCACGTACACCTATAGGAAAATATAGCGTAACGGACGCGTGGTTCCAGCAAGTTATTAAAGGGTAATCCAGCGGAGTGCCCTTTTATTCGTTCTCGTCGTCGTTGTCGGAGGAGGAGGAACGTGACTTCGTTGCCGTTTGCTCCGGAGAGGGTCCAACGACCTCTCTTTATTTTCATTAGCCGCCGGTAGATTACGAGGCTGCCGGCTAGATTAGCTCGTAAGTTAATATCCGAATCGGTCTCGGCGATGAGCAATTTACTCGAACCGCCTTCTCGCGACGTCGCCGCGCGGGCAGTCTCGCGATCGAAATCGTCCGCTTTTCCCTGTCGAGCCTCGATCTTCCGCGCCGCGCGGAATTTCCGTCGAGATTTTCCCTTTCTTTTCGTACCGTCGTCGGACCGCCGAAACGGTTTCGCGACGAGCCTCGAACGGCAAGAGAAACGATTCGGCGATCTTCTCGGGGATTTCTTTGACCGCATCGCTGTCGCGCGTTTTCCGCAAAGCGGAGTTATTTGTGCAAATTAAAAAGGTAATACTTTGCTGGAATACGTTCGGTGTACCGTCGGAGAGGCTGGAAGATTACTCGGTATCGTGGGGAGAGTTCCCCTAATGCCGGACGCCGCGGTTTGCCATGAATTTACCGATACAATGTAGGAATAGACCAACGATATTTGCATTTAATCCGTTTATACGAGTCGCGTTCGTTATCCGAGGTCAAAGGTAACGCGCAACGCTCTTGGCGGTCCGAGAAGCAATCGTAATTACGATTCCCTGCGTAATTCTCGTTTCTATCGGAACTCTTCGACGAGGCTTCGAACGACCTACGCGTATGCGAGATTGTTTCCTCCTTTTAAATTTTACCGAGACACCCTGTAGAACGGAAACGTTCTAGGTCGGAAGAAACGTTCGGTCTTGGAGCGGGAACGGTCGCCGAGCCGCGAACGATCGATCGTACCGTGCAAACTCTGATAGAAGGAATATTTTCGAACGAACAGCAGCCGCGAGTTTAGCCTTTTGCACTTGACACTTAAGCGACGCGGTTTCCACGCATCGGCGATCGACGTCGAGCCTCGAAGAACAACGCGACGCGCGGGATCGTCCCTGTCCGAGAACGATGCGAAGGCAACGAAACGTCCGTTGCCGCGTTCCGTGAAGCAACGTTCGCGTTTACGTAATATTCGAGAGTTGCCTAATTCCGTTCGACCGGCTTGCCGGATAATCCGAAGGTACACGGATCAACGTTGTCCCGTTTCGATGGCTCTCGATCGCCTAACGCGCTCGTCGTCGCAGTCCGCAGCCCGCGGAAAACCTGTTTCGATCGAGAAACATCGACTCGGTACGCTTCCAGCTCGCGCCGTTTACAGCACCGCGCGCCGATAAACGCTGCGGGAATGTTTAAACAGCTTTTAGGTCGACGGAGGATACCGCCGCGCGAAGCTACAAATTATTCTTAATCTTCGAACGCGGCACGGTCGTTCGACTACCGCGAATAAATTGTTTGGAAATCTCTCGCGGCGAGCTTTCGTCGATAAACGTTGGAAACGCCGTGTACGTTCGAACGAATCTGATTTTAATTCGATTTTAATTCGTCGCTGCGATCGCGAGTTCCGCGTGCTGGAAATCGATGGAAACGCGGCCGAACGTGCTGGAACGTAATGCGCTGTTCTCAAATTGTTCGCGAGAGCTTACCGTTTCGCGAATTCCGCGATCTACTCGCAACGAAACCGCGATACGCCTCGTTCGAATTGCTATCCTCGCGAGCGAATTCAAAGTGGCTGGAATTGGTATAAACCGGAGTCGATTTCCTTGAGATTCGAACGATCGCCGGCCGAATTCCATTAATTTCCGAGTTTAAAGCGTTTCCAGTTGGTGGTAAACGCGGAGAATTCCTCCGCGAACGATTCGAACTTGTTCGGCGAGCGCGAATTTTTGCCTGGTAATTTCGCAAGAGCCGCGTGTTTTCGAACCGATTGCTATATTTGTCGATCGATTAGCGATCGGTCCGGCCCATGACAAACTCGATGGAACTCTCTTGATGGTGGAGTGGATGACGCAGAGAGAAAGAGAGAGAGAGAGAGAGAGACGTTTTGTCTCTCTTTTATCGCGAGTTAAATATCAACAAGTTTCTCTCTTGTTATACGCGACACTCGAATTCCTCGTTGTCCTTTTTTCACGCTTTCACAGCGCGTTTTCATTTGTTGCATCGTGTAATTGGAAATCCTGCGATTCCTCGTTGGGAGCGCGAGCCGCGAGCCACGAGCTTATGCGCGAGCGAGCGAGCGCGCGTTCGAGTGGCCATTCATTCCGCGATTGGCCATGGCCTAGTTTCGCAGTTTCTGTTAATAGCCGTGTGTTCTTGCTCAACGACGCGTGGGCACACCACCTTTCCTCGCCAAAATTCGACTCGATTCGCGCGTTTCGCGACTCTCTCGGCGAGCCGTCATTGTTTTCGATCAACGCCGGAAAAAACCCTCTCTTCGCGGCACCCTCGCCTTGGACCTTTTCGTGCTTGTTTTCTCCATGGCCTCGCGACGCGATCGCGCCTCGCCACCGACTATAAATAAATCGACGCCGACGGACTTTGCTTCGACGTTGTTTCGACTCGAGGCGTCCAGAGAGACGCCGTCATCGTCGTCGTCGTCGTTGTTGCAAATATTCAATAAAAATGCCGGGCGAACGAGCCCGAAACGAAATCCGACGGATACAAAGTATTCGCGCATTCGCGATAAATAACCGCGAGTTCTAGCAAAGTGCATAGAGAGGGTTCGAGATAGCTGCGCGAACGGTATCTCCCCCGATTATCGGAGTCTCTAGATTTCTTCCATATAAGGATCCCCCGATTCGATAAGGGCTATCTCGGACTCGCGCGTAATCTTATCGGCGCAGTGTTCCCGTGCTATCGACCAGCTCTAGTGCAAAGTGTTCCGCTGCACGTAACACACTAATGTCGCGTACGTGAGAGATTCGTCCAGGAAGAGATGAACTCCTTCGATCTCGAGGATTTTCTTGGTAACGTGTGAATAGTTTTCATATTCGACGGGCGACGCTGAAAGTCGATCTCCAACGAACACGCCAACTTATTTTCAAAACCGATCGAGGAAGCGCGAGCACGCACGCTTTCTCGAGACGGTCGCGTACGCGGCTGCCGCGGGAAGAAAAACATACTCCGTAACGCGAATATAAATTTTAAATGTCTCGCGCAGCGTCGACCCTGCGGGAAAACGAAGAAAATTCGAACGAAAGATGAAGCGACGAGCGAGACGAACCCGTTCCGTGTTCGGCGCGTCGAAGACCTTGTCTCTCGACCGTGGACCTTCGAAATTGGTGAAGCAGCCGTTGGAAGGTAACGCGTTAAAATTAACCCGCGTCGTGGCAGAAGAGAGAAAGGGAACGGTTCTCGAAGGGAATTACGTGACTCTGGTAAAAGGAATCGCGAGGGTCGCGACGGTGTCGAAATCGAGAGAGAAAGACCCTTCGCCGAAACGGTAAAGTTCGCCGCAGCGTCGAGGATCGGAGACGCGTCGCGGCGGTGGTTTCTCGCGCGTTTAATCGTGACTAAGGGTGGAGCGGAGCGCGTTGCCGCCCTTGCGAATCGCGCCCTCCACTTTCCTCGGCCCATTCTTCGCCGCCTTTTCGACGATTGAGAGCGTCGCCCGTCGTCGGCGCTTCGCCGAGCCTTTCTACGCTTTGCTCCGTTCCGTGCTGCGTGCATTCGCGTTCGATGCTCGCACCCCTTTGTCGCGCACCCCTCCGTCCCGATACGCCGCAATTAAAGGGGCATCCGTGCGTTAACGAGTGCTCGATCGGTCTCGAGGGCTCGCGTTATTCGCTTATCCCGCGACCCTCGTTCGACCCTTCCACCGATAACGATCTCGCGTTGTCGCTTTTAACTTTTGGAAAGGAAGACGGAAAAGGCGCGTCCCGCGTGGAACCCGCTCGAGGACTCGTCGCGGTAAAAGGCTAAATAGCGAGCGTTCTCAAACCCGGTCTACGGGACCCGTCGAAGCAACGAGTCATTTTAATTCAGTTTGGTATTTCGCAAACGCAGCGTCAAGGACGGTGTACCGTACATACAGGAATCCGCAAACGGATCGGGCAAGAGCGGCAAAGGGTGTGTCCGTCCTTTGGCGAACGCAGGAGGCGGCTGCTGCAAACTCCTCGAATTCCGGAACTTTATCGAAAACGCTTGATTCCCGAATTACATCGGCAGTTGAACGGGCCACGAGAGATCGACCAAGTTTCGGGTTGTTTCCATTCGGAACGGCTTCGTCGGATCAACGCGAGCGATACGGACGCGATTATGGCTGCGAGAGGCGAGAGATCCGTCGCGAGGGATAGTTCGATCGAGCGGGATGAAATTGCGTCGACGGGAAGTGGGTCAGTCGAGCGAATTAAATCGTTTCCCGGCGAGGAAATTCGATTTTCCCCGGCCTCGTCCGCCAGCCTCGGAACCCTTCCGAAGTTCGCTCTCGAACTGGGACAGTCCGAGCTAAAGTTTCTTTTCGGACGAGATCGTCATGCTCCGGTATCGGTGCGGGACTCGTTTCCGCCGTTCTCGATTAGAATTTTTCAACGCGGAAAAATTTATCGTGCGATCGAGTCGTATTCCCCTCAGAGAGAGGCTTCGCGACGTTCTTGCAACCCCTCGCGCTACAATTTTCTCGGACGGACGCAACGGCAAAATTTTATTTCGTAGCGAAAAGGGCACCGTCCAAACGCGAGAAGAACGCGAACGGAAAATCGCGAGTCCTCTCTCTCTCGAAACGCGACGCGCTCCGAAATTCTACGGTAGCGAGCCTGTAGGGTCCAGGTCCCGCAATTTCGAATTTTCTCTTCGAATTGATATCGCGGTCGTCGAGCACGCGAGTATCGCGTCAGCTCGCTCGCTCGCGATCGCGTTACGCAATTGCGAGAGAAAGTTCACGCGAGATATCGGGCCGACTAATTGTCTGGCTCTCCGTTGCGGTCACGGTGTAGTCGCTCGCGTACTCGAAACCGAAACACCGTAGAAGGGTACACCCAGACGACGCGCGATCTTCCCGGCGCGTTTGGATCTCGCGAACAAATGGCATCCTGACGATCGTTTCCGTATTCCGTGTTCGCAGAGCCGAAGAAACGGCGTTTTCATCCGCTGAGAGGCCTCCGTAAAATCTTCCGACGGAAAAGTCGCGGCGCGGCGGACGCCAGGCTGGTCTCCGGCCATGCGGACAGGGATCCCGAGATCACGAAACTCCCGAGGGAGGACATCACCGACAGACATCCGGCGGGACGTCCGGAAGAAGCTCGCAGCCGTAGCGCCAGCGAGCTGCTCACCGATTCCTGCGATCGAGAGAGGTGAGTACCTTCGTTCGAACCTGCTCTTCGATTCGACGCGTCTCGGCCGCGGAACGATCCACTTTAAAAATTCCAAAAAGTCCAAGTAAACTCGATCGTTGCGATCCAAACCGTAGAATCGAAAACGTTCGTCGATTCGCTGCGCGTTCCCGACGCTGCCGAGCGAGATTCGTTTCCGTTGAATATTTAAATCGAGTCGTCGAACTTTTACGGTTCGTCTTGAGACGGTCTCGCGACGTAATCGACGCGCCTTTAAAATGGGACCTCCATAAATCTAGAATCGACGAATGGAAGTCGCGAGAGCAGAGATCCGATGCTCCGCTCGTTTGCGGCTCGTGCCCACCCTTTGTTCCCGTCGACGGCGTAAGAAACTTCAAGGAACGTAATGAAACTCGTAGGTAAACTTTGAACAACGTCGTTAACGCCTCCTCGCTCCTTCGACGGGTAGAAGTTAACGGCGTTGATAGCATCCGCGAATAGAATAAATTCGCGCTAGCTTACGCGGCTCCCGAACGCCGTGCTCGCTTAAAACGATCGTAACGAAACGAGTTTACCCGGGTTTGTCGCATCTGCCGAAATCCATCGGGTAGACCGCGGATCCTGACGCATTCGTAGCGTTTAAACGTTTTTAACGAATCAAATTGTAATGCGAGACGGGTCCGTCTGTAGCAGTTGTCTATTTTTACGGAACCGTCCACAAAAATTGGAATTCGCGCAAAGATCCACGGTCCGCCGAAAAGCCGTAAGACCGAGAACGAAACGATCGACCAAACAGCCGGTGAATCGTAAATTGGAAAACGAACAGCCTCGCGGTCTCGGAAGTCTCGTCGACGGTTTTTCCTCGAGACGAATGTTTTCGCTTCGAAACGGAACGCACGATTATCAGCCTTCTCCTTTTCGATCGACCGAGATAGGCGGAAGGGTCGACGGCGTTCGGTACGGATCGAATCGATCCGCGTCGGGCGGCCGACTCGATTCGCGAACGGTCGCAATCGAATTGCGAAAATAAAGGACAGTAGGTCACAGAGGCGAGGTATCGAATGTGTCCGAGCGACGTACGACGGGCGAACACGCAAGAAAACGCGATCTCTCGTGACGCGGCGCTGTCGGGCCGAACGGAAAAGGAAAGATAAGAAGGCGGAGCCAATAGCTTAATTACTCCGGTAATCTACACCGATCGACGGCCGGTGGACGCAACGGGACCGGGTCGATCGATTCCGTTCGCCTTCGAATCCCGCGAGCGGCGTTTCGGCCCTTGTCGAGCCACAGCCGATCAAACTATGTCGGTTGTCCGACAACCGCGATATTATTTTCTCCGTTGCATAACGTTCCTCGATTTACCTATCGCCGTTTTCTTTTTCTTTTTCTTTTTCTCGTCGATGCCGCAACGTCGCGTCGAATGCCACCACCTCGGGTTCGAAACGTTGTACTTGTCGTTCGTGTAACGCGAGTCGAAATTCCACAGAGCATCGCGCGCGTTCCCCGTAAAACGCAAAGAAACTTGAAACGGGGATTCCTATAGCAATTCCAAATTCTTCATAGACGATCCCTTGGAAAATTATTTTTATACCGTACGCTACTCTCTAAACGATAACGCCTTGCGTACTGTATGTATTTTAATTTTACAACAAAATATCGTTTAATGTTTATAAATGTACAACTTTATGCGACCGACGCCGAGACAACTGTCTATATTTCACGTCCCCACTCGGGTTCTTCCGTCCTTGCGAAAACTGACCCTTAAACCTAAGCGCTTAAAGCCAGAGAAAGCTATGGTTTCGTTGCATTCCAACGCGATGTACGATTCGCGTTTTCGTCTTCGTTGAGACTTCGAAAGAACGGCGTCGACAATTCGAGAACGAATTAGCGAATCGCGCGATAGAATACGTTTCACGAAATTCGCTTCACGGATCCCTCGTTTCGATCTTCTGTATCTCGTCGAAGATCGCGTCTGAAAAAATGCTGTTCGCCTAAGTTCTCGAAGAATGCAGGTTCTTTTCGCCGCGTCGCCGTCGTCTCGAGCAGGCAACGGAGAGAGGCGGTCGGTTGTCCGACTCGTCCGACGAACTCGTTTTATTTTTCCAGCGTGTTCCTCAGGAGGCCCGGCGCGGACGAGTCCTTCGTGAAGCTGCGAGGAGGAGCCGGGAAATTGTCCGTGTCGCACGACAGCGTTTTCCCCGGGGAGGTTCCGCACACACGGCCTCTCTCGTCGCTGGCCAGCTTAGCCACCTTCGAGGTCAGTATCTTCTTTATTCACGAGCCACAAACGCCGTCGAGATTCCTCCGGGAGAACGTTCGCTCGAATATTTCAAAACCTCTCTCGCGAACCGTCGACGATCTCTGCCAAATCGGAACGGCGTCGATTCCGTTTCGATTCGACCGCGGACGCGCTTGCATGATTAACGCTGAACCGGCGAGCACCGGAATCGTAAAAATCGCAGAGTTACTCGTGTTTTAAGGGTATGCGAATTCGTAAACGGGTTGGCGCGTTGCATCGAACGTCGACGAGGGTGATTAAAAGTAATTCTCGTAAAATTAAATTCGAGGCGTTCGCGATCGCAACGGCCCAACGGATATAAGACCGTAAAGACGTTGTTACGTTATTTTTGACTTCCTGCGGTCGCTAGAAGAGGAAATACGCTTTCGCTAGACTTTCGCGTCTCGCGATTGACTTGGATCACTCGACGACGTTGCGCGAAGATCCGTATCCTATCGTCTGGTCGTAGCTGCGAGCGAATCGCGAGGGAAACGCGATCGGTCGGTATTGCGAATCGTCTAGAACCGTTTCAGCGAGTCGAAGGGGCACTTCGAACGCGAAACGTTTGAAACGCGGATGCCGCGCGGGGTTTCGGTGCGAACTGGCGCAGCGAAACGATTCCGTTGGCGAAGATCGACGACGATCGATGTAAACCGAGATCCCCGGTGGTAAAGGGTAAACAGAGGCGCGGCGGAGGCGTTATTCTCGTTATCCAATGAGCGTAATGTCCGCCACGGCATTCCGAGCACGCGTGAATCGAGTTAAGGCGGTTACGCGTGTCGAGGATCGACTCGTGACTCGTCTTCCAATTTCCTCCGCGAACAACGAGAAGACCGACGCCTCGAGGCGTCGACGATACGACGACAGAGTACCGTGTTAAACTCCACTGCCTTGAAAATCGAAGTTCAACGAATATCGAGCGCTTCGAGGTCTTTTTCAAATTACGTGCCGGATCCGAGAGCAATACCATCGCATATACAAGACGAACGAATCGCGAAGCACAGCTTTCGAGGGGACTCGACGTTTCGGGCTCGAGGCAGCGGCGTTTAACGCGACTTCGCCGTACGAAGCAGCCATACTCGACCCTGTTTACCAAATTAAATTTACAATTACCGCACGCCAGTCTCGATGCGACGTCAAGGTCCGCGCGCAAAGCTCGCGATCCGCTGTACGAAATCGTTCGACTTCGAATCGCATCGCGGACAGCGACGCTTTATCGATACGACGAGTCGATGGAAAAACGTCCGGTTCGTTCGATGCGATTCGAAGCGACGCGTGAGAATCCCGGTCGAGTTCAAGTTCGGCCGCGATTCGTTCCGACAAACCAAATCCCTGTGAAATAAAACCGACCCAGAAATCCGAAGCCGACGGACGAGTTACGGGCGTCGTTGCGACGTTACGGGGATCCCTCGAAGAGACGAGATCTGGGAAAGACATACGGGTCATGGAATGAGTTTGGCGAAAGTAACGACCGAGTTATCGTTCGCGCGGCGAATTTCCATGTCGCGGGCGGATTCGCGTCGCGTTCGAAAGCGAACCGGTCGCGGTTTCGCCCCGAGATTCGCGGGATTCGACGAACGACGGATCGAACGGGAGAGCAGAGACGGAGAAAAACAGGGAGAGAGAGGAAGAGAGGAAGAGAGGAAGAGAGATCCTTTCTATTCGCGAGGGAAAAAAGCGCCGCGGCGCGGCTCGGCGTTCCGTTCTGATACTCGAGGAAAGTCTCGAATTGTTTTCACGTTCGTGGAAAAGCACGTGACGCGGACTTGCTCGTGTGTCGTGAACCGTTCCATTTTCTTTTTTTCTCTGTTGTTTTGCAGCGACGACAAGCGAGAAACAGCAACGAGATCGAGCATAAGGACTACGGTCAGCACGTTCCACAGAGGCACAGGATATCTCTGCGGGTAACGTCTTCTGCGCCGCGGCTCCAAGTCCGAGCGACGCGAGAATCGAAAAGTTTCGCGATACTTTGGGAATCGTTCGAGGGCCGCGAAACTATGTCTGGAAATCCCGGGTGTCCCGAACGAGAAAACGAAACGAAAAGAATCGTGGCAAAAATTCGTAGCTTCGCCCTTTGCGTCCGGTTTCGCGAACGCGAAAGCGAATCTCCCGTTTCCGATTTCTCTGTAATTTACTGGAAATCCCGTGCGAAGATGTTCGAATCGCCGCAACCGCGCCTCCTCCGCAAAAGCGCGGCTTTCGAGGCGAAACGGTTTGCCGGGGGCTCGCGACCATATTTTCCCGACGGCTCCGTCCGTTTTCCTCTCTTTTTCCCGGCTCGTCTCGATCCGACTACCGTTTTAACGGCGGGGCGGGAGGATCGCCGCGATGAAATCTGGGACACGCCGGGGTTTTACAGAAACGATAATTACGGGCAGCGGCTCGGCATTGTGGATAATTGCCGAGCGTGTACTCAGACGCCGGTTCGTTCGTTCGTTCGCAGGTGCTCGAGCAAATAAAGACGGTCATAGAGAACCGGAACCAGCTGGCCACGGCGACCTCGACGGACACCGCGGGCACAGTGCACGTGAGTATCGAGACATCTCGAATTTGGCGCATTTCTCGCACCGTCCGGCCGTTTTTCCGCTGGGAACGGAGGTCCGTTCGCATCGGCCGAAATTAAAACGATTTCGCTTTCGAAGGGAAATCGACCGTCCGTTCCGAAAAGACGCCGAAACGAATGCGGCAGAATTTTCGAAGTTTCGAACGACCCGCTGCGAACGGACCTTTAAAAAACCGTCGTCCACACCGGCGACGGAAGCCTCGACCCTCGTTCGTTGACCTCTTCCCAAGAGCGAGAGACAGACCAATTTTTCCGCGAGCTTTTATCTCGATACGCGAAACCAACGTCGGACGAGAAGAAGCCAGACTCGCGAAAATGGTATTAACCCCGTAGAAGAGGTCGGTTCGTCCGGAGAAACGGTTCCTCGATCCCGCTATTTAAAATTGGAACCGCTTTCTTTAAGTAAAAGCTCTCGAAAAATGCCAGGAAAATGCCCTTGAACCGAATCAACCCCTCCGAGCGGTCCTCGAACCAACCAGGCGATCCGGCTGTAAACTCGCGCTTTTAATCGGGCTCTCCTTCCAACGAGAACATTACGCGAATTAATTCTTCGACCGAACACCGACCGGAACGACGAATCGCGCTTGCCGTTTTCCCAGAATTTTCTATGATCGGAAAGGAAATTCTGTCGAAGTACAGGCCTACGGTGGACGCGGCTTTTCGTCGCCTTCTAGAAAATTAAGAACGACGAAGAATCCGCAAATTTATCGCGTTTTACAACGACCGTTAGTGGATCGCGAAGAACGGATAACGGAACGGCGAATCGCGCTTGCCGTTTTTCCAGAATTTTCTTTGATCGGGAAGGAAACTCTGTCGAAGTACAGGCCTACGGTGGACGCAGCTTTTCGTCGCCTTCTAGAAAATTCAGAACGATGAAGAATCCGCAAATTTATCGCGTTTTACAACGACCGTTAGTGGATCGCGAAGAACGGATAACGGAACGGCGAATCGCGCTTGCCGTTTTTCCAGAATTTTCTTTGATCGGGAAGGAAACTCTGTCGAAGTACAGGGCTACAGTGGACGCGGCTTTTCTTAGCCTTCTAGAAAATTAAGAACGACGAAGAATCCGTACATTTATCGCGAAGAACGGATAACGGAACGGCGAATCGCGCTTGCCGTTTTTCCAGAATTTTCTTTGATCGGGAAGGAAACTCTGTCGAAGTACAGGGCTACAGTGGACGCAGCTTTTCTTAGCCTTCTAGAAAATTAAGAACGACGAAGAATCCGTAAATTTATCGCGTTTTACAACGACCGTTAGTGGATCGCGAAGAACGGATAACGGAACGGCGGAAGGCGTACGAACGAAGGTAAATAAGCTCGGAGTCCGGGAGGAATAGTTAAAACAAACGTCGGGAGCCGCGTTTTCCACGTATCGCGGTGCACTTTTATGGTGCTGCCGTTATGCCCCCTCTTCGTAAAAATTCGTGACGTTCCTCGGATCGCGAGACTCGACGTCGGTGACTAAAACGCGAATAATATCCGGGTACGCGACGAGCGAGCGAGCGCGCGTGCTCGTGTTGCGGTTACGAGCGGCACGGAGATTGCCAGCCTTCGAGCGCGAAGAAATATTAAACGATTACATCATCGCCGTCGCGCTATGCTTTTTTCTTTCGGTAGCTTTCCGAAATGTCGATGCGCCCGATATATCCGAGCAGAGAAAATTCGCGATTCGCGTTGGATTATCGGCAATCGCAAGGCCACCAGGCGACCGATATCGAACCGTGGATTTATCGCAAACCGGATCGCATCGTTATCTGCGTTTCGCGCAGCAGCATCGGCGCGAACGGAGACGGTATGCGGCGGATGGACGGGGAAAACGGGGTCGGACTTTATCCGATTCCTACTCGGTATCGCCTAACGCTGCCAGCTAAAACTTTAAATCGCGCGACAGCTGTTCTCCCGGCTCGTCGTTGCTACCGTCGCTTCCCGACGAACGTTCGAGCGAGAGACGTCTTTTGAAAATTCTTCTCTGGAAATGTCGCGAGAGTTACGAAATTTCGAAAGGTTGTCAAACCGTTTCGGTCGATTTTTTCGCGGGCGAAGGATCGCGCTCGGGGAAGAGGTTCGCGTCCAAAGTTCCGATTCCACGGCCTCTGTTTTCCCAGCGTCGTTTAATCGTATCCGATGACACGTTCGTTTTTGCGTTTCAGGCTGTCGGTGAACGTTATCAGCAGGAAACCGTCGAGGTAAGATAGTACGGTGAACGCCTTTTATTCCCACAACCAGTCGTCGTCGTCGCGTTGCGCTCGGCGATCCGAGCGATTAGTCGAGTCCGCGACGCGCGCTTGTCCGGTCGGAATCAGTGTTGCTCGGGTTCGCACGATCCATCGATCCGTCGATCCCCGATTTCCTCGTCGCGATCGGGCCTGGTTAAAATACCGTACGAACCGGTCAACGGGGAATCGTGCTGGCACTTTTAAAAGTAGAATATTTAGTTTGTCGGGAAAGACAAATCGACGTCCGAGAAAATCACGTTGTTCGCGAGGATCGCGGTTTCCTTGGATGTACGAATCAATTCGTAGCCTTTTCTATCCGAATTCGACGAAGCTCGACAATCGTTTGAAACGACGCGGAAAGTATTTTTTCCGCTAAACGTCTTCGTCTACGTCTTCGGACGCTATGGTCGAGTCACTTTACCGTTTCAAGTTGTACCGTTTGCCGGGGCGATCGATTTTAATCGCGAATCCGCGAGATCGCCGGTCCAACGACGAACGATAATCGCACGGCTCGATGTCGGTTTCGCCGATCGATAAACCCGTCAACGCGATCGAGAAATTCCTCGACGGTGAAGTCAGCGGCTGCGGAACCAAAATGGCGAACCGGAACGAAAATCCGAAACCGCTTAACAAAATAATGCGCAGAGTTCTGGTGGCGGTGTCCGCCTCGTTGAGATTGTTTAGGCGGAGAACAGAGGTAAAGAAGAAAATGGAACGAACGGCGCCACGGCGCGCGAGACTTTCTCCGTCGAGAGTCGAAAAGATATATTCGCGGGCCCGGCCACTCGTTTATCAGCTACTTTCATTCGTTGCGTCACACCTGCGTTTACGCTCGCGTTCCTTCCTTCGGATCGTTTCGCGCGACATGTTCGATTTCGAACGGTAGCTTTGGCTGGCAAACGTCTTCGGGTAACCACCGCCGTTCGACTTTTCGAATTTCGCGTTCCAGCAGGGACAGGATCCGCCGCGATACGTATGCGACTCTGTTTTAACGCTGGGTCTGCTACAGGTTCGACGGGTACCAATATTTTTAACCCTTTGCGTTCGAACGGCGACTCCGAGGCGCCATCGGTTTGGTCACTCGATCGCCGCAGCGTCGTTGAACCCTTTCGAAGCGATTCCACTTAGAAATCGAAACAATATTTTTATCTATAATTGCTCTACTGCTGATAGTTCGTTTTCTTTCGTTCATACGAAAATTAATTACTATGACTCGTACTTGGAACTTCAACATTTTTGTCGGTTTCTTAATCGCAAACCTAGCGATGTAAGAGTTGTTTAAATAATGGCGTGGACATTTTTAATGGCGCTTTAGAGGCGCCGTTCGACTGCAAAGGGTTAATAAATAATTCGATCCTTGAATTTGCAACTGATATTGGACAGTCGCAAAAGTATCGAGAGAATCGTTTCGCGGGTCTCGATAATCGCTGGAAAATGAAAACTGTAGATTTGAAAACGCGCTTGCAGGTACAGTCGGTCGACTCGAAGACTTTACGAGTACTCGAGATTAGATGCAGCTCCGAGAAGGCAGAGAGCGGCGGAGAGTAGTCACGGGAGAAAGGAGAATCGTAGCAGCGCCTCGTTTTGCCGTGTTTTCTTTTGTTTCGTTTTGTTTTATCGGTGGAGGGTATCGAACTGCCTGGTCGGAGCTATCCCAAACGTCGAGTACTCGTGAAAACGTACCGAGCATACGCTTGGAACAACAGGAACAATTCGAACGCATCTCGACCTCGGTTTGCTTCGAACTGGATTCGAATTATTCTTCGTCCGAATCGACGTACTCGCGAACAATTCGAAACGATCCGACCGGGTTCGAACGTGCTCGTAACGCACTCGTGACCTACTCGATCCCGTCCCTGCTTTGAAGTTTCCGCGACCATTGTCGAACACCGGTCGCGGCTTCCGGTAGCCAAAGCGTTCGATCGAACGTCGATCAACGCCGAACCTGTATCGAGCATTAACGTTGGCTTGTCATTTTCAGAATCGATTCGCCAACCACGACGTCCAGGAGAGAAGCTCGGAAGAGAACCAAGCGAAGGTGAGTGTTTCGACCCTGGCGAAGCTCCGTCGGTCGACCGTTCGTTCCGTCGCGACGACGGACGGTGCGGGGGCCGGACAAACGGTCCCCGAACGCTGTCGTCCATGGCCGTTTCATCGCGGACCGTAAATCGGTATCAGCCGGCGAATATCCACGGGCAACAGGTGGCGAACGACGACCGACGGAGGCTCGTTGATTCTCGTCGGTTTTCACTGGGTCGCGCCTGCGCCCACTCTTTCGTTTCCGTTGGCAACGACTCGGAAAAACGATCCGCGGCTGATCTCTCGCGAACGGACACCGGGAAAGAACGCTTTCCTGCCGAAAAACGTATCGTTCGAAAGGGAACGGGAAGCGGAAGCATCCGGCTGATTTTCTTCTTAGGACCAAAATACGCGCGGCGATTGGGAAAAGTCAAGGGGCTCCGTGGGTGCGAGCAGCTACGAATCTTTTATCCCTTGAGATTCTACGATATCAAATGCAAATTTACGACGAGTCGGTTGCGACATTCCTAGATTGGGTCTTCGAATTTTTCAGGACCACGTGCTTCGACACCTTCGGTTCTACGTCTCCTTTCCAGTACGATCTCGGCGTTGCGAATCTTCTAGATTTTAATCTGCTAATTTCGTTGGACGAGTTGCTTCGTTGTTTTCGCGAAGCGACGAACGCGCAAAAGTTCGTCGACTCTCGAAAAACGAATCTGTTCGCGATCGAAGAGACGCGACGCTTGAATCCGTCGCCTGGAGGCAGACACCGTCGCCGCGAACGTCGGCTCGGAAGGAGCGACATCGTTCTCGCGGGGAGAGGTGGTTCGGTCGGTCTGGAACCGAGTAAAATCGTTCCGGGGACAGAAGCCGTAGCCGCGGAACGTTTTACGTCCCTTTTACGGGCGTGTTCTCGTTGTCGCGGTCGTTCCGCGGCCGATCTGCTCCGTTTCACGGCGCGAGGCAAAGCGAGGAAAAGCGAGGCGAAGCGAAGCGCGAGCAGAGGCACCGCCGCTATTATTTCCGGCTGCATTCTCCGTCGCGATTCCTCGCTACTCTTTCATCGTGCTCGCTCGCTCGCTCGCTCGCGCGCGGCGACACACGACGCGATCGTTCAAACAATGCCTCGCTCTGCGCGAATCGAGCGCGCGAGCCGCCGGAAAACGTTTCCGACAAAACGCTCCGCTCCTCGCCGCGCGAAAATCTGGGTTACGCTTTATCCGAGTCGGCCGTGCTCGCTAAAACTCGCGCAGACCGTGTCTCGAGCGTCCGACTCAACTCCCCGAAATCGTTGCATCGGACCAATAATCGATCTCCCGTGGTTCCATCGCGTTCCCCGTCGATTCGAAACACGCGACGTTCCACTCGATACCGATTTAGTACCGAGCAATTATACCGTAGTTATAATGTCTAGGTGATTTAACTGATTTATCAAACACAAATCCGATTTACAACACGATTCATCGAAGGTTTGGCGAAAACTGTTTATCATTTCGGTTCGCCTTTGTCTCTCTAAACAAACATTTCAATAGTAATATATAAACTTCTCGTTGACCTTGTTTCACAGTATACAGGGTGTAACGCATTCTACAAATGGTATAACGTTAAACTGTAGTCAGGTTAAAAATACAAGAGGAAAAAGGTACATATATTAGGCGTAACTACAGGATTCGTTTACGATCGGTTCGAACGCTGGGAGATGACTTGTAACGGGGTGCTTCGCGAACGTTACATCGATATCAGAGATCGCTTGCGCTTCCACCGACACGCGCGTCGTCTTATGGATATTCTTCGCGTCAGCCAGTCGCTAGATTTTCCGAAAAGTATCCGCCCTCCGAAGTCAGCGTTGCGGTTGGTAAAGCGTTAAATTAATCGTCTCTTTCTTCTTAAGGAAAATACGCGGTTTCCTTTACCCGTCGATTCGACGAGTGTCCGTAGAGATTCGTATGCAAAAGTATTCGCGAACCTAGCGACAACCGTGTTAACCCCTTGGCCTATGACTTATTTTGAAATAACAGTGACTAGACTTTCTTTGATCTCCGCAGAACGACAAAAAGAAAAGACAAGTTTGTAGTTACTGCGTGCTTAGCTATTCTCCAATGACCGTACACGATCAACAGTTAAATAGAATGTTAATTCCGTTTAATGAAAATTAAGGAAATATATGTTTAGAAGATTCAGTTCGTAATCTTGATCGCGAGTCTGACTCGTTGTTGTTTGGGAATAACGAAGTTGCCGAGAATTCGTTTCGGCTCGAAATCGCGGAGCCGGGATAAACAACCGTTCGGATCTAAGACTGGTGAAAAAAAGATTCGAGAGTGAGCGCTCGTGCACGGTGAATAGGACACCGTAGGAACGACGCGATATGGAGTTTACCGTTACTTGGCCCGAAGCCTGCTTACGGCCGAGGATCGAGCCGTCGAATGGTGTTCGAGATCGGCGGTAGCCTCGCTTTCGGTTCATCGGGATACCAGAGAAACGCAAAACAGACGAAAACAAACGAAACGGAGAGAGAGAGAGAAAGAGAGAGATGGCAGGATGCTGTGTACGCTCCGCCGGTAACGTTGTTTTCTTCCCGTTGCGTTTCGACTGTTTTCAGCGTGGAAACGAGACGCGGCCGTGTCTCACGGATCGTTGCCCGGATATTGTTTCATCGGCGGCAATAATCGCGCGGATTCCATCCGCGATATCGAGCCTTGGTCCGGTTTCTACGCGCGCGAGTCTTCGTGGCCGTTTTGCGGACGACTCGTCGACGTCGCCAGCCGCCCGTTGCAAAGAGAGAATCCGAACGAATTGAAAATTCTTCGCGGTCGTAGGATACTTTTCGCTCGCGCGAAAATCAACGATTCTCGACATTCGAGCTGCTGCATCCTCGCGACAAAAAATCGGATGATGATCCGCCCTGGCTCGTCTTACAGGGTGAAGCCTCCGCTTTGATATACTTCTGTTAGTCTTCTTTTTTAGAAGATGCTCTTATACCGAGATACTTTTTCCAACTCGAAAAGCACCCTCTTTTTGTAAAGTCTAGTTCCGGCGGCGCCCGAACAATTTTATTTGGTGCCTTTGCTTTGTCGCCTTTTGAACAGAGGAAATTGAAAATCATTGAATCGATAGGGACCGATGGAACATTAGGGGAAGCAAAAATTGCGCGTCGGAATTAATTTGTTAAAGCAAAACGCGTCGAATCGTTCGTTCGATCTCGTCGGAGATTTTGGAAAAAAGAAAGCGCCGTCGAAGAAGCGGAAACGGGACAGTAGAATCGGCTAGCCGCGAACGGACACGATTAAACGACTTAATCGCGCGATTCCGCGTCACCGTACAGTTTCTGTGTAATTAATGCTGGGACACCTTGCGCGGCTCGAGTATCGAGGCACCGCATCTAATAATAATTCCTCTGGAAAGCGTTCACTCGTTATTCCTGTCAGCCTTGAAACAAGGTCTTGTTTATAGCCACTTGTTGCAAGTTTGATCGATGCTTTATCCTTGATGCCATTAAGGGACCGATTCGCGGCGACACGCCACGGTGCGTCGCTCCAGATATTCCCGATCTAAAAAACCCACTGCTCGAAGTTAAAAATTCAACGACGTTCGAACGTTCGCGTAAAAATCGAGTTTTCCGAACGCGTTACCTAGCGAGCTGGTCGGAACTCGGTCGGTAACAGCTATCGAACTATGGAAATGCCATCGACGGAGCAGTCCGTGTCCCGACGTTACCGACGTTATCCAAGGCGACTGCGAGCTTATCCGCGAAGCACGACTGCGATAGATAACGCTTTGCCCTCGAAGCAATTCCATTCCAAACTCGAAACAATATTTTTACATATAAAAGCTTCATCGAATTAATTACCATTGCTCGTACTTGGAACATTAAAATTTTCATCGATTTCTTAACTGCACACCAGGCGATGTAAAAGTTGTTGTAGCAATAGCATGGCAATTTTTAGTGGCGCCTCGCAGGCACCATTCGATCGCCCAGGGGTGGGTAGCATCGATCGACGATCCATGTTACTTATCGTATTTATTTCTAATTAATTTCGCAATTTGGTGGTAACCATTCGCGTCAATAAAACGTCTCTGCGAGTTTACAAAGAGTAACAGGTGCCTGTAACGCGACACCGAACGTCAATTTGTTCAGGTGTAGCTGCCAACGATGACCTCGCTGCTCGGTCATTCGCAAACCGACATCGGACGCGAACGATCGAGGATACGCGAGTTGCAATCTTTACGTTAACGAAATTATTAACGCTCGTTTATTTTTCGCTGCGAAACCAATAAAATTAGCACCGTTCAATGGCGTCTAATAAGGGGATGGCGGAGGGGAGGAAAGGAACGGAGCGTTTCTTCCTGGACCTGCCAGAGGACTCGCCTAATTGCCTGAAAGGCGGTTAAGGACGACGCGTGTATGCGAAACCGAGACGGATCGGGTACCAGCGAGAAAGTTCTATCGTCCATCTGTCGGCGAGCGTAGGAGGTAGAGCCGCCGCGTGCACCGTCTCGTTAAAAGTTGTATCGTAATCGAGAAACGGTAAGGAGGTTTGCGGATTACGAGGAACCGTGCCGGAGGTACGACGAGAGAACGGAGACCGAACGCGTTCGTAATCGCAAGGAATATTCGTGGCTCGTGCCAAAGGACTTTCTTCTTCCGTTACGTAAAAAGACCGACAAGACCGCGACGGGGGTTCGCCGGTTCGTTCGAGCGAGAAAACGCTTGTGTAACTAGAAAACGCTCGGGTTTACAATAAACTTTTTACGCGCTGCTCCAGAAGTAGTACGATCGATGGTAATCTTGGCGTAACCGGCCGCGAGAGATTTCGACGCGTGGTCGGTTCGCGGCTGTTCGTCCGACTACCGGCGTCCGTTTCTACTGCGAGCATTTTTCTCCTTGCTGCACGCACGATGCTTCTCTTTTTCGAAATCCTTACCGAGGAATTCGGAGGACTCTCGACCGAAATTAGAAACTCGTCGCTGTTTATTTAAGGCCCCCAATAGACTGAGCGTCGCGTCTGCATCGTAAACTCGACCGTTCTTTAAACTGGGACCGTTCACCCCTGCTGCGGCTCTTCTACTCGAAAATATGTCTACGCTTCTAATTTTTCTGCATCGCGCTCGTCGCTGTCGGCCGATCGAAAACGCGCGGAAATTGGAAACCCTTGTTTCTCGTCGGCGAGCGGGTCGCCAGAGCGGACCAATGTTCGGAAAATTAGGCTTCGGCGAGAAGGTGTCGCGAAAGGGTTCTACACACGATTTTGCGTTCCCGAAAGCCCCGGTCCCATCGGATCTTGTTGATCCGCTCCATACCGAACGCCGGGTACAGCTTCTCGACGAAAGACCACCGATCGACGAAACCACTTTCGAACGACGATGCACGGTGCGCGGCGCGGCATTGATCGCCGATCGAATCGGGCCGCCGATCGATCTCTTATCGCCGAGCTAATTGGCGGAAGATTTGCGAGCGGTCGCGCATCGGCCGTCCGCTCGCGGCTTCTGACATTTGCTCGGCGATGCGCCGCGCGCGACGAGGCGAACCGAGGCGAACCGAAGCGACGCGATGGAGCGTCGTTCGTAAGCCAGTTTGGTATTTGCCTGGCATTTATCGCGCTGCGTTGCTTTCGTCGCGAGATGCCGGCAAGGCCAGAAAATCCTTGGAAATCCTCGCCGGGGTAGCGTACCGTTACGGCGACCAACGAAACCGTCTCTCTCACCGTTTAGCCGATAAATCTAAAAGGCAGCTTCCGAGGAGGAATCGAGGATCCTTTGAATTTCCGTGTCCTCTGGTCGAACAGGACTACCGTGCGAGTCCTACGGGCAGCGTCGAACGTCAGCGAAGAAAACGTTGCGACAACTATAATCCCTTCGTTCATCTTCCGCGCCGACGTTCGTGCCAGCTTTCCGACAAACCAGTTTCACTCGACTCTCCTTTCTTTTCATTTTCCTAGTCATCCTCCATTATCCGCTCGTCTACTGGCCCGTTCTTGCGCCGTTTCCGTGCCATATTCCGGTACGTTGCTACCGCCGTTTCGTCGTACCACTTTCGTTATTGCCGGTTCGTTCGAAGGATCGCGGAGCGGACAAAAAGTCGAGGAGAAGTTCGTCGGAACCCTCGAACGTTGCGTCGACGAAAGGTTAGAGTCGGGAGGCAGCGGATCGAATACAAAAGTGGCTAGGGCCGATATCCCCGTCGAAAATTGAATTCTCAGGCTTTTACGCAGGCTCGTCACGATTCGTGGTTGCGACAGGATATTCCGAAATTCGCGGTGGTTTCACCGAAACCAGCGATCCACGCGATCACGGTCCCCGAAACGTCGCGCGTCTCTTTGCGCAAAACCAAAATTCACCGGGCCGGCTATTATCTCCATTAATTTTCTCTCTTAAATTTCGGTCTCGAACGATTACTCTTGGGATTCTCGACGACCTTCTCGAAGGACCCTTCCGCCCTTCCAGACGTTCCGCGAACACCGTCGGGTACTTCCGAACAAACCCTGGACTATAATTCGAAACGGCGAAACAAGTTGTTGCAACGATTCGAGAAACAACGTTGCGGAAACGCAAAGCGAAACGACGGGACGACGGACCGATCTCGCCGAAAGGATAAGGGGCGCGGGGGACGGCCGAAAATCGTCACGGTTGTCCCGTTCCGTGGGGAATTTGGAAATCGAGTCGCTCCGGTTTCGAGTATTTATAGCCCCGGTGAATTGGCCAACGAGATTGCAAGTGTGTCCGGCAGAGTCCGGAGGATCGAACCGTCGAACGATCGAAGAAATTGACCAAGAGCCAGCCGTTCCGCCGGAGGAACACCGAACGCTGTCCCGATACGCCGGCGAAGACTAATGACCCCTGACAACGGAGAAACAGGGACGACGTACGATCGAGAAGACTGATCTACGAGGAATCGGACAAGCAACCGGCGGCGCGGTAACGGTGCTACCAATCTCGTTGTGTGCTTGCCAGCTGTTCGCTCGAGCACCACCGTTCGAAACCTCTCTTCTCTCTCTCTCTCTCTCTCTGTTTCTTTCTCTCTCTCGCTGTTTCTCCTCCGCACCCTCGCCCTCCCCCGCCGTGGTTTCAACCAACCTCTCCCTCTTTTTCTCTCTTTCTCGCTTACCCTCTCTCCGCGCGGCTGTCCTGTTACCTAGACATTCACTTCGGCCTGACAAAACGTTTCGACACCGCGAAAACGTAGCAGAGCGTCGGCCTTTTTCGCTGGAACGCGTTGCTTTCTAAAAACCAGATCTCCTGGAGCTCGAATCCTCCCGGCGTCGCGTTCAAACTCGATCGGTGGACCGGACGGATCGTTGTCCGAAGCTAGACGATGCGAGCCGGATCGGCGAACGACGCGAGAGGCCGGCGAAATTATCCTTGGAATATGGTTTGAATTTTTTTCGTTAGCTGCGCGAAAGAACTCGATCCGAAACCGGGGAGCTGCCTAGAATCGTGGACGGCGATGAGGTGGAGGAGGAGGAGGAGTCTGATGGAAAATCAGGGAGCCTCCAGGAATGGAATCGAGCGCGGACGAATTCAATGCGAAATCGGGGAACTGCCGGGAGATCGGATAACTCGTCGACGGTCTTGACGCGAAATCGGAGAGCCGCAGGACACGGTATACTTTTCGTCGACGAACCCGATGCGAAATTGGGCAACTCCGATAATATGATTGAACTGCGAGATCGTATCGCGCGAGAACGGTTCGATTACCGTGTTAAGATATCGGTCGACGATCGAGGACTTTCGTCGACTGTACGATTTTCCCCTATCTTTGAGAGCGAGCGAACGGCTCGGGACGGGCTGTTTCGAACGAACCGCACCGGAAACACCGACGACTCGCACGAACAAAAGTTTCGAAGAAACGTGCCGAGCCAGCAGCGGAAAACCGATCGGAAGAGATATTCAGCTTGGCGCTTTCGCGCCGATCGCTGAGACAATGGCTCGGCGTGGAAGCCGCGTCCGCGTCCGCGTGCCGAGGACAATCGCGCGCGGAAAGTCGACGGTCACGCGACAGCAGCCTCGTTTTCAAGCGGAATCATAGAATCACGATCGCGGAATCGCCGGTTTCCCGGATTCGCTCTCGCATCGGTTGGCCCCGCGCGTTTGGATCGCATCCGATCGCGCGGCGTATCGTGCTAGGTGGCTCACGATCGAGTCCCTGTCACCTGCGCCGTCGGCACGGGGGGGCAACCGCGGCCTCTCTGCCACTTCTACCCGCCTCGGCGAGCCGCCGAGCCGCCGAGCCGCCGAGCCGCCGAGCGAGAATCGTCGTTCGCGACTCGCCAGTGGAACAACGCGTTTTCCGCGCGCGCGACACCCTCCACCGACTCGCGCTTATCGTATCTGTCCGCTCGATTCCGCCGCGTTCTCCCCTGGCTTCGCTCGAAAGGGCTTCCCTCGGCCGCGAGTTCTCGCCGATCGATCGCCGACTCGGATCCGATCGGGTCGGATCAAGGTCGAGGCGGCTCAGTCGAAGCCAGCGTTTCGATCGGCCAGCACGCGAATTTCCGCTCGTTCCCTGCGAAAGTGTCTATCTGGAAAACAAGTGGAACAGTGCTGCGAGATTCGTTGCGCATTGTCCGGAGAATCGTCACGACTAATGTCGTCGTCGTCGGCGAGTTTGCTCTTCGGATTCTCGCGCCGTAGTGCACCCTGCTGCAGCGTCGATTAACCTGTTGGATCCACGACAAGTATTTATTTGGAAATCTGGTCGCGAAGGATCGTCGACGATTCACCTACCGGAATCTCGTGGTTCGATCGTATTTTCGATGGTCGCGTCGCGTTCGAAGGAAGTTTAGAAGTTTTCTCTTACGTTCGGATCTCGAACGAATTTCTCGGATGACGTAGCCGGAGGTGAATCGTTGGTTCGCGACCGAAATCGCTGTCGCAGGATCCGTTGGAAGATCCACGACCATGGACGATGGCCTTTCAAAAGTTGCGGAATAATCGTCTATGGCCGGACGACGGATCTTTCGGCCGTATTCCAACAAATGAAATGTTTTATCTGTAAAAGTGCGCGTGCCGTTTCCAGATTTCTGGTCCGTGCTGTGGGTCAAGTTTGCGCAAAGATTACGATGTTTCTTTAAATACGCTCGAAATGCCTTCGGGATTATCTTTCGCGATCGAACAACTAATGGCCTGCACTTGAAGTTTGTACTATGCGTCTCGTTGCGATAATAGAGATAAGTTTTCTTCCTCGTTAAAAAATTTCCGATAAGATTCTTTCCATTTCCATTTGCGAACGGTAGATCGCGGATCTTTGCGGCTAACGAGAATCCTACGCCTCGATCGCAACGCTCGAGAGTCGAACAAAAATTCATCAGAATCGCGAACGCGCATTATTTGCGGTCCAGCGATCGACGACGCGTAGAATCGTAATCTTTTCGCGAATTCGACCCACCGCGCAGCTGGCCGAGCATCGTTCGAAGCGTTTCGCGCAGCGTTCCGCGTTTCTCGAGTTGGTAACCGGAAAGCGACAAGACCCGAAGATTTTTACCTAGGTTCCCGCGCGTCCTTGATTTTCGATCGTTCGGCCGTCTCGTCGACGAGAGACGAACGGGGCTCGTACCGAATAAAATCTGGGACGCGGAACACGGTCCGTGACGAACGGTCTCTCGACGGGACGCCGCGATACGCGTATCGCGAGACGCGCGACAATGCGGAGCAACATTCGGGAAACACGGTTCCGCGCGAACCGAAGAATCGCGTGGTTGCACGGATGGCTGCGAGTCTCTCGAATCTCGCGGCAAAGGATTCGCCGCGTTCGACAATCAGACCGGATCGATCGGCCGTTTCTAAGACAGATAAACGACTCTCGATGTCGGCACGAGCCGACGATGGAAATTAGCATGCTTCCTCCATCCCTCGTACTTCCTCTTGGTTCGCATCGGCGAACAAGCGCGCTCGTTGGAACGACCGCGGCCGGCTCCCGTGCTCTTCCGTCTCTTCCTCCTTCGAGTCCGAAAAGTCTCGAGAACGAAAAACCATAGCCTGTGGATACGCTAATCGATCGGAACAAAGCTATCGCCGAGCTATAAAATTATCCTCGTTCTTTCCTCGCGATCGTCGACGTCCGAACGCGTTCTCATAAGGTTCGAAGAGATCTCGAATGGGAGATTCCCGAGGCGATGCCGAGCACCGTTTTTCTTCGACGATTCGCAGAGAAATACGGCAAAGCCGCGTTAAACGCCGCCGCAGGCTTGCCGGCGCTGGTTCTCGTTCGTTCCTGGGAAGAACGTTGTATTTCACTCAATAGCGACGAAACTCTGCAAAGTCTGCGACAATCTCGCGACAGTTTCGCGACGAGATCGTTACGATTGACGGGAAGAATCGTTCGATTGGAAATCGGGCCGAAACGTTTCGGCCGTGTCGTTGACTCCGTCGTGTCCGCCGCCGTTTTATCGGTCCTACGTGCTCCATTCCTGCGCGACGTAAATATTTATAAGCCCCGGGAACTACGGATTCGTCGCGCGTCGCCCGGATTTTCCTCGCGCGAAAGCCTCGCGCGTTCGAACAACCGTAAAACGGGCCCCCTCGGTACCGTTCGCGCAACGAACAACGACGACGACCGGAGACGGCTTTTCCAGAGGGCCGTACGGTTGCAGAATTCGGTGAAAGTACCTGTAATCGCCCAACGACGGTCGCGGCGCGACATCGATAAATTTAAACGGTGAAAGTGTCGATCGTCCAATTCGCGAAGGATCCTCGAGGCAAGGGGGAACCGCGACGAGGATCAAAGATCGAAATTTCTCTCCGGGAAGAATGGAAACGCCGATTTATCGGTGTCTCTTCGAGATCGGGGCCCGCTTTTACGTTTTTTCTCCGACGCCCCGTCGACCCGCTTCTTCGGCAAACCCCATGAAATCTATGTCGTTCCGAGGTCTCTCGTTGTCGGGGCTCTCCGAGGAGCCGCGTCGACCAACGAGCAGACCGAGGCACGTGCTCGGAAAATTGGGAGCGGGGACACCATAGAAATTTTCCCGATTTCCCGCCTTTCGCGTAGAAAACGTGTAGAGCGAGTTCCGCAAAATTCAAAGCTATTTGAAAATTTCGTGGCATTTTTGCGGATGATGCGTTTCTTCAACGTAGCAACCATTGAAAGCTTAACTCTTTGCACTAGAAACGCGAGACCCGACCACAAGCTTCGTTTTTGATAGAAGTTTTATTCGGTGTATGATTAATGAAATGTACGAGCATCGGCATGAGCTTACCGATGGTATCTGACGCGTTTGGTTACGTTGCCTGATTCTATACTGTTAAGGGTGACAGCACGCGTTGGCAGGTAAAACCTGCAAAATGTTTTAAACAATATCGAGCAATTTTTCGTGGCGCCTCGGGGTAGCTGCTCGAGCGCCAAGGATCGACGCGCGCGAAACGCGATAGCCTTGCGATTTCAAGCTTAAAAGTTGCGCAGCCTCGAAGCGGATCCGAAGCAGCCTTCGGACTCGTTGGCGACGGTTTCGCTGGATTCCTCGTCACGGAGTCGTCGGCGACGGTCGGAAAAATCGAGACGACCGCTGCTCGGGCCAGAGGTTGAAACGCGAGCTCCGTCGCTGGATTTTTCATCCGGCAGAGAATGGACGAGTCTCGCGTTACCGTATCGTCGCGCTGTCTCCTGGATCGATCGCGTGTCCTCTCGTCGAGCTCGTCTCCGTGCTTCTTCGGATTTCGTTCGGCGGCGAACGAGAGGCGCGTACCCGTTCTATCGCGTAAGTTTCCGCTTGGCGGAACGACGATACGTAACCGACTTTCCGTTTTCGCGCAAAAGCAAAGGCAAAGAGCAAATACTACGCGTCGGGCGTTGAACGCGCCGGTCTGCCGTACGCGCGCGGTAATAAATCGATCGAGAGATCGACGCGATCGCTGCTATCCTCCGATCGCGCACTGCGAGCCGAACCTCCTTATCTTCGAACCGGAAACGAGCGAACGGTCCCCGTCCTGCCATAACTCCTCGTTTTCTAGTCCGCGCATCCGAAGATTCTGTCGCCCGTAATTACCGTATTACGATATCTGGAGCAGCGCGTTATATCATGCCAAGGTTTCTCGGACAACGAATCGCTGCTCGCGTTCCTGCAACCGGACCGCCTATTTTTGCGCAAATCTCCGCGCTCGTCGTTTTACGAACGCGTCGCCGTTCGAGCGGAGAAAATTTCTTTCGCTCGTCGAGAAGAGATCGAATCGAAAGTCGCCTCGCGCTTCGCAAACCCGTGCGCGTCTGTAAACGCTTCCGTCTCGTCTTCCATCGAAACAGAGTTGCGTCGCAACCCTTTTGCCACGCTCCTATGAGAGTCGACCTCTCGCATCGACAAGATCCAGCCGATACAAGAATCGTTCCTTCTTTCTTCGGACGAATTAAAATTCTATTCTCTTCTTATCTCTTCCGTCGGATCGTCGAGGACAACAAAGTTCCGATCGTTGCAGCCACGAAAAAGATCGAATGGCAAGTGACCCGCGGCTATTTCGACCGTTTCTATTTCTAGCGATTCGATCGAAAGAATAGCCACGTTGTATTAGGATCGACGGGGAAACCGACGCGCGTGCAAAAAGTAGCAGCTCGAATGCGTTTAGAAAGATCGATGAATAAAACATGGAACAGTCCCGAAGATTAGTCGTCGGTCGTCGAATCGTAAAAGTCGTTCTCCGTCCGAGGGTGAACGAGTTCGCGCGTTCTCGAGTATCGAACGGTCCGCGGATCGGACGACGCGGCGAGCCCCGACGTTCTTGCAAATTGCCTCTCGGTAATGTCGGACGGGATAATAATACTTTCTAAGCGTGTTACTCGGCACGAAAGTAATCAGAAAGAAGAAAAAACTGTCCGTTACACGGCGTACAGTGAAAGTGTTATTAGAACGACGTATTAGAAATCATTCGGCCCGCCAAGGGTTAAACGCCGACGGAAACAAAAATTACCAAACGTGTCCCGTGCAATTAGGCTGTCGGAGTCGGTACAAACTCGTTATCGTCGCTTCTCTTTTCTCGTTATTTAGGAACACGCGGTCGTTCTACCTCCGCCTTGTCGCGACTAGCAAGACCGCGCTTCTTCGCGTTTCCTTCCTTGCAAAAAAACATTTTTTAACAACGCGTTCGAGACATCTTCGAGACGTCCAGGTTCGTAACACGAGTTTATAGGACGTTCATGGGACATGGCCGTCGTTTTTAACACTTTATGGACTGGCGATTATTTGAGAATTTTTGTAAGGCCCATGATCCATGACTGAAAACTTTTTAATGGCTCCTTCAAGGCTGACAGCAATTTTTATTGGGGATCAGCAATGCATCCCCAATAATATTGTCTAATAATGTTGTTACAAATTGCA
>CM052090.1:607105-662106 GCA_028453745.1 Agapostemon virescens
TACAGGTCCATGATCCATGACTGAAAACTTTTTAATGGGTCCTTCAAGGCTGACAGCAATTTTTATTGCGGATCAGCAATGCATCCCCAGTAATATTGTCTAATAATGTTGTTACAAATTCGAATGTAAAAATAGAATTTTAAGCTTCATTTTGGTACAGGTCCATGATCCATGACTGAAGACTTTTTAATGGGTCCTTCAAGGCTGACAGCAATTTTTATTGCGGATCAGTAATGCATCCTCAATAATATTGTCTATTAATGTTGTTACAAATTGGAATGTAAAAATAGAATTTTAAGCTTCATTTTGATACAGCGCGAATATTGAAAAGCCTACTAATAGGCTTCCGGTCGATAAAGTGTTAAGATTCACGGTCGACAGTTTGTTGAATTCGCGACGAAATGCAGCGCGAGAAAGACGCAAGCAAGTTCGATCGGTACGCCGGAAAGGGCGGAGATTCGTCTCGTCCGGCGGTTCTCGGTCTATCGAGCGTTGCCGATCTTTCTTGACTGTTCCCAGGACCTCGCGGAGAGCCGACTCGAAAAAGAAGCTCGAAGAGTTAACGGGAAAGGTGGAAAAGAAGGAAAAGGAGGCGCTGGTTCGCGGCGTTTGTCGGTATCGTGGCTCGCGCGCGCCGAGATCCGGTCCCGGGCCGCGCGATTAGCCGCAAGCGCGTTGTGACGAAACGCTCGCCGTGAGAACTAGGCGAGTTCTCGACTCGACTCGACTCGATTCGACTTCGACTCGACTCGACTTGGCTCGGCTCGACCGGTGATGGCAGCAGTCGTATCCTCTATCCGTGTTTGCGTCGCGGAGAGCGAGTTCTCTTTCGCTCGAAACGAGTTCTTGAGGACGCGGTGCGACGCGCAGTACGACGCGCAGCCCGACGCAGCGGGACCGAGGTCGCGGATGAAACGGCAGAAGGAAACGTAATCGCGAATCTAACCCATTTCTTTCCGCTTGCCGAGGCCTTTCTCCGCGACGAGCAATTTGGACCTCGTCGCGACCGAGATTCTTTTCCCTTGATCCTGATCTTCTCTTCGACCGCTCTCGACCGATCCGCCGAATCGATCGTTTCGTCTTTTAAGCCGTCGATCGCGTCCGGAATGCCTCGTGCAGGCGTGGCCTCGTTGCTCCTGCCGCCCAGAGACGCTATCCGTTCTTCTTTCCAACTCGAATTCTACGCCGATCGAAAGTCGAACTCGAAAACTTTTCGATAGGCGCCGTTTCGCAGCTCCGAGCGCCTAGAATGCCCCGAGAAGGCGTGGTTTCCTCGTCGTCCCGTATTAGGGTGCCCCCGGAGGCGTGGTTTCTTTGCCCGCGCCGCGTCGAGAGACCCGACCAGGCGTGGCCGAGATGCTCTCGATTTCACCGGGGCTCGAGATCATCGTATCCAGTCGAGGATCTAAGAGTTACGCCGGCGGATCGAAGTTTCGGGATCGAGAACGATCGCGGGCAAAGAAACGGAGTCGATGTCGCGTCCGAACGGTTACCGCGAAGCGGATAACGACATCAAGGAGCCGGGTTTCGCCGCAATCGGATCCTTCCACGGTGGCGTCTCCCAGTAAAGATCGGATCGAACCACGGTCGAACGCGATCAAGATCGATTTCCAGGTTGCTCACGATTCGCCGTCGCGTCGTCCATTTTCCCTGGCGGCCGGCCAGTCGATTCGCCGTGTATCTTATTGTGCCATCATTCTCAATTTGCTTTATCGTCGAGTCGTAGCGGCGCGTTCGCGCGGCTACACCGTTACTTTTGCTCACGCGAGGCGAATCCGCGCGATAACCGAACGTTTCCCTGTTACCCGAGGCTTCCTAACTCGGAACTTCCTGGTCGGAGGAACGAGCGCCGTACATGGAGGGAAATACAATTCGCAGGAATGTGGTCAGCGTATCGCCGCGACGCATCGTGTCGACGTAACAACGAGGATGCGCGGTAACGATACGCCGATGGAATCGAGTCGCTCGAATTCGACGAAACGTTTCCGAGAGACAGGCTAAACGTGCGAACGCGACGACAATTAACCCTTTGCACTCGAATGGCGCCTCTAAGGCGACACTAAAACGTGCCATACCATTATTTAAACAACTTTTACGTCGGTAGGTTTGCCGTGGAGAAATTGAGAAAAATGTTAAAATTCTAAATAAGATTTATAGTAATTAATTTCGTATGAACGAAAGGAAATGAACTATCTACAGTGGAGCTTTTATAGATAAAAATATTGTTTCGATTTTCGAGTGGAATTGCTTCGAGTGCAAAGGGTTAAATCGCGACCTTCTTTGCGCGAGAACGACTCTTCGGGACACGCGTAAACGGCAGTGTAAGACGATTGCTTTAGGAGAGCAACGCGTTGCTTCGATAATATTCGCCGAGGTAGTTACGACGATAGAAGATCGCTTCTGCTTTACAAATATTTTACGTTACATTGAAGAAATATGGAGAACGCGCTTCAAACCAAATTTTTAGCCACTTCTTTCGCAAGATACGTCCGGAAATCGTAATCCGCCGACTCGTTCCTCGCGGATCCGTCTTTGCGATTTCGACGAATCTCGCGAATCGACGGTATCGAGTCCCGTAAACCTATCCCGTTCGCAGGAATCGCCTCGATTCGTCGGGAGTTGTCCATTCGTCGAACGGTACAACCTGCGAAGCAACGAAACGAGGATCTGCCTTGAGATCCGATTCGCCTCGTAAAGCGATAACAATAGAATTTCAGGGAAAGGAAAATATAGCGGTAGATCTTGAAGAATAAGTATCAAGAATAAACGAGACGGCTATTGAGAAGCGTGTGTTTCACAGACTTTCGACCGCGTTTCCGAGATGATTTTCCCGTCGCGCGGATCGCTCGATCGGCCATTTCCCGGTTGAAGCGGGAAGCGACACGCGACAGAGAAATCTCCGTCCGTGGCGTCGCGTGCGAAACACCCGGACGAGCTTAATTCGCGTCGTTCTGGTTCGCGATTGCACGGAGCGAGCGCGCCTCGTCTCCGTCTCTTCGCGGAAATGGAAAGCAAAACGAATCGAGCGCGCGCGCGCTCGCGTCCAGAAGAAATTGAAACTGATATCGTTCGGATGTTATTGCCGGCGATGTTTCATTAATGAGATCGGTTTCGCTTTCCGTCGTCGATCGGTTCGCGTTTCTCGTACATCTCTGTCGACCACCGCCGCGAGTCCGTTTCGTCTGAACTTCGAATCGAACGAAAAATACTGGCCCAAATTCACGATACCAGAGGGTACCTTAGGACCGTCGAGTTCGCTTTCCTCTAATAGAAGTAAAACAACGACGGCCTGCGACAGATGCAAAGAACTTTAATAAATTCTTCGCTCGAAGGACGCGCAACGATGTGGCGAACGAAGGCGAAAAGACGTTGACCGAATACAAATGGAAAAGACCAAATGCAAAATACAAAAGACGAGATACAAATGAAAAAGAATACTCTGTCGCGCGATATACGCTTGGGCCGCTTCGTGGGCGTCGACGCATTTGCTCGACGAGGAACCTTGGCAAATTCGAGGGACTCGCTTTCCGCGTGAAATATCTCGAGCGAGGCCAAACCGTTCCGAGCGATGGCCGACGGAAAACGGGCCTAAAGGGTGGTCGCGCGTTCAGAGTTTGTCACGACTGGACATTTACGACGCGACCGTCGTCGTTGAGCGAGAAGCCGGAAACCTTCGAGCGGTACGTTTCTCGCGGAGAAACCGTAACCCGATATCTGAACTCGAAGCGTGCCGACCGTGGAACGGATTAAAACGCGGCCGAAATCGCCGCTTGCAAAAGTTTCTCGAAAACGTCCCTGCATCCGTTTGAAATCAGTGGTCGAGTCTCGACGGTTGTTTAACCGTGCTTTGGAAACGAGGCGTAGTCGTTGCGTCAGCTGGAAGATTTCTCCCGGCGAATACGAGGAACGGTGTCGCAACGAATTTTCGTTGATGCGCGGTTTTTCTTGCGCTCGATCCGACGATAGGGGCTCCTAGGATTTCGCGGCGATAGAATATCCAAGAAGAACGGGGCTCGCGAGCCGGCGGCCTACGCGTCGGCAGGATGTTGGAAATCTGGCACGCCACGGCGAGCGGCGTGCTCGCGTTTCCGTGGCATTGTCGTAAAACACCGGCGGGGACGGGAGCAGAGGAAAAAATACGCGACGACCGAGAGGGAGAGAGAGACGGGGCGAAAACGATCCGCGGGTCGCGTGAAAATCCATCCACTGCGACGGATCGGGAACGCGATTTCACTGCGGACTACATTTGTCTCGTTTGTCGACGCGGTTTCTATCCGCCACCCTCGCTGTCCCGTTCGAATTTACTCGAAAAACCTTTCACGAGACCGGCGTCGCGTCGCGTCCTCTCTCGTAGCACCGAGTTTGGTCTTGTTCGAAAACTACTACTCGTTGTCGTTGACAACCCCTCGACGCGTTTCAACTTTCCGCGTTGGTTTCGCTACTTATTTTCCCCGTTGAAACGTCTCGATAAGTGGAACGCTTCTCCTTCGTAAAACACTCTAACGACTTTGCCGGAGGAGCGTTCTGAATTCGCCGAACGCTGATGTACGATCGATTTGTTTTACGATTACGGGCAGGATAACGCTTAATAGACACCTGGTATAACGTGAGTCGAAATATCACACGTTTCTATCGTCATAAACCACTGGAAAACTCCTCCACGAGTAACGCTCGGACTACCCGCGACAACAACCCTTGGCGACTACCCGCAACCGCTCTGCACCAAACGCATAATCGACGCCGATCGGTGCGCTAGCCATACACCAAGACGGTATAAATACAGGAAATTTCTTCGCCTCGAATCTCGTACAGTTCCAAACTCGACTCGCAGACAAACGACCGTTTTTCGCGTTTAGAATCGACATTGGATTTTCTATGCGTCGATGGACGAACGGCGAACGGCACGATCGGCTCGGCGGTATTCCTTGAATCCCTCGAGCCACCGTCTAACCGCGCAGGATCTTTAAAAATCGGCCCGATAAGGAGCGAATCGATCGGCGAGAGACATTCTCTCGCACTTGTCGCTCGGGTCTAATCGGTCGATCCTCGGCGCGCGGCAAACAGGTTTTTAAGCAGGGCATTGGCACGAGTGCGCGAACGTTTCTCGACCGGCCACGATGATTCATTCGAGAGACAGTCCGGCGATAATAACGAATCGCGGGGGCGCGTTTGGTCGATCATCGCCGGGGCAACGAATTTTCGTGGCCGTACACGCACCACCTGCCGCTGTCCGATCGATCGGGTCGAGTGGCTGCCCTGCGCGTTGGGGTGCTCGTTCCGTCGCGATTCAGTCCGCTCGCAACCCCTACTCGAATCGCCGGTCCGATTTCGACCACGCCGGATTGTACGCGAGTTCGACGAGCTTCGGCTGCGAATAGTGCCTCTCATGTTAAACTCTGTCTCCCGTACGTTTGCGCGATTCCGCGTCGTTTCGACCTCTCGTATGTTTGCTCGACTCTGCGTCGTCTCGAATCCTCAAACGATCCAGATTACGGGTCTGCGTTTACGATTCGCGTTCCCTCGAAAAGGTAAACAGAAGAGTGAACCCTTTCGGCTCGAACGGTGACTCCGTAAAAAATTGCAATACCATTATTTAAAACGGTGCTCGTATCGCCAAATTCGCGCGTGTTCGATAGATCGCTAACCCCTTGACGTACAAATAAAATGGAATTTTACTCGTCCGCGGAATACTATTTAATTGACTCAACTTGACGATTATACGGACGCTTGGAAACGGAACATTTTATTTCGAAATTTACATTACTATATAATATTTAATCGCTTGAACAATCAACTAAATTTTCATCGTCACTTTCGCACGATATATTGAACTCGGACAGCTTCTAAGGATTCAAATTCAAATACCGAAGTGGGATCGTTGTTATACCGACAAGGAATTTCTTTCTGGCTTACCGGTTTGCCGATACGATTTTTTTATCGCTACCATTGCGGAGAAAGAAGGGACGAGCATCTTGAACATTTTAAATGAAACTGAATCGATGCACGATTTTCGGCATCTGCCAGAGACGTTTACAACGGTGTATGAAGTGGATGACGTCCAGTAGACGTCGTTGTACGCCAAGGGGTTAAAGTGGTTATGCCAGAAACATCGGCACAACGAAAACAGGGAGACAAACGTTCTTGTGTACATGCATTTCGTATGCACTGACCTGATACATCGATTTCGTTCGAGGGGACTGCGAAGTCTGACCAATAAAGTCCGTATCCACTGGTATCCGCTGGTACCGGCAAAGTCGAGCAAGGATATCGAGCGCGACCTCTCCCGAGAAAAAGAATCCTTGATCGTACCTTTTCAAGGTACTGGTCGCTCGGTCGGCGGAAAAGGTAAACGCGTCTGCCCCGTTGATTCCATCGGCCGATTCGCACCGGTTATGGCACAGACTCTCGTCCGGGTTCGATCGACCACGGATAGACCGTAGATTCGCGCGTTGCGATAAATTAATTGAAATTTATTTATTTTACGTTTGCCGCGAGACGAGGCTTCTTTTTTCGACGTTTCTTAAAAGAAGAGGAAACTTTCTATCCGCTTCGCACGTGTTCCGCGATGGTCGAGGACCGTCGACGTTGAAATTAAATCCGGAAACCTTGCCGAATCGCTTTCAGCTCGTCGAAACGATTGGAAAGAGAGTTCCAGTAGTTACTGCGTACGTTTCATGATGGAAATGGACAATTTTCCTTCTGCATAAAAATCCGCGGACGTCTATCGATCGATTTTCTCTCGATTTGGAAAACGAGAAGCTAGGAGACGGATGCCAGGAAAACAGAATCTTCGTGCCTTCGCGTCGAAGAGACGAACGGCATTCGTAGTTGGTAGATTCTCTTTGGAATTTTCACCTCCGCGAAACGGTCGATTCTACGGAGGCTCGCAATCGTTGAATCGGAAAACCAGAGCGGTTTTTTCCGAAGCAGATCGATACCGTCGTCGTCGATCTGAGCGCTGTTGCGCAAGTCGTTCGACTTTTCTTCGCTAGCACGCCACGATCGACGTCGCTTTCTCCTCTCTCGCGGAAAATTATTACGTTCCGCAATTTCCGTCGGGTACCCACGTACGTATCCGGCTGGAATGCAAGCGACGGATCGCTCGCGCAGCGCACGGGTGGTGCTTTTGCAACGATCGAAGCTGTGCGTTGCGCGTTTCGTCGCTTGTTTCCTTCTTCGCAGATAGAGACGTTCGATTCCTCTCGAAAATCGTACCTCCGGAAATCGGCGATACTCGAAAGGGTCGTTCCTCCACGGTCCGCTCGTCCTGCTATCGAAGAAGATGAAAAAGATCGCGACCTTTGCCGGCCGTGAATCTCGAATAGATTTTCCAAAGATTCGAATCGAAATCGAACGCGTCCAAGCTGCCTCGCGACCAACCGCGGGAAAACGACCGCGGCCGTTGGTCGCGGAGGATTCGCGTCGAGGGATTGGGTAAACATCGTGGGCGATCGACGTGGGCATGCGTTTGGCCTGGTTCTGGCTTGGGAAACGTTCTCTGGCCCAACGTTACCAGCCGACTCCGAAACCTTGGCCGTTCGATAATGGTATACGATCCTATACGGAGAGTCCCGCTGCGGGCGGTTTCATCCGCGGTTTTCGTAATCCTGCGGTCTTCGCAGTTTTACTCGACCCGTTGCGCCGCCCACGAGACGTTCGCGGGTCGTTTCACCGCGAGCATCGAGCACGGATGACGTCGCCGTTCGTTGAACATTGCTTTTGAATTACCCGCGATCCTCGTCGATCTTCGTCGACGAGCATGCCGCTAAAGTCGAAACTGCGAAAAGTCCGTTCCGATGGCAGAGAAACGACGAGGAACAACCGGCCGGCCAACGGGAAGTTTCTCTCGAATTTGAAATCACGCTCCTTGACGAAGGCCTCGGCGTACGCGAGTCCGGCGATCTTATCCGTCGCTTTTGCGAGACGTCGCGAGGAAACGCTCGTTTCTCCGGCACGGCGGTTTGCGCTCATCCTGTCCGCGACCGGACGGCGTTCGACGCGCCGCGTTATCCGCCAACAGAGTTTTCGTTGCGGACAGCAGAGGCGTAAAAGGTCGCGTGGGAAGCGATCGGGATCCTCCCTGGCAAGGAAAAGGAGGACGAGAGGCGCGCGCGTGAAATCCTGAGAATCGCGGCGCGCTAACCGCTGCTAACTGGGTCGTTCCGCGCGAAAACGGTCGCTTTTCGGAGTAGAGCGTCGAATTTCCTTCGAATTCGAATACGTTTTTCGTCCTTGCTCGGATGCCATGCGAATCGGCTTTGCATGTACTCCGGACGCGCGTCTCGCAATTATAAAATTGTAATCCTTATCGTTGGACCGCGGATCTTTGCGCGAAACGAACGTTCTCCGCGGTCGAAACGGCAGCCGCTCGAGAGTCTTTCTTTTCTCGAAAGAGGTACGATCGACGCTTTCGATCGTTCTTTGAACGCGTAGAATCCGCAGCCTGCTCGATCTCGAGGACCGTGTTCCGTCTTTTTGTCCCGAAAACCGATTCGTTGGAACGTTTAGGTGAATTTCCGAGTGTCTCGACGATCCTAAAATAAGTGTTACCATCTCGAGAAGCTGGAACGCGCGCCCGTTGAACCGTTCGCGAACCGTTTGCAGAGGATTCGCGAGCTCCGAACAAGAGCTCCGCCCACCCTATGCCGTTGTCTCCGAGCGATCGGTCCGACGCCGGCGAACGAAGATCGATAGATCGATAGTCACCATGGTGGTGTCGCACCGCGAGGGCAGCATCTCGTCGAACATCCGGGCGATCATCGAGCAACTGAACTTGAACCCGGTCGAGAGGAGACGACTGATCGATCGGACGAAACAGGACAGCTCGCGATGCAAGAGTTTCCCGAGCGTCTCGACCGGCGCGAAGATCAGCATCGGCGTCTACGGCTGCAAGGAAAAAGTCGAGTACGAGATCCCGGGCTCGATCAGACGGATGTTCGAGGATCGCTCGAGGAAACCGGAAGCCAAGCAGACGATCGCGGCGAAGGCGCAACCGGAAAACGCCAAGCCGATCGAGGTAATCGGTCGCGGACCCTAAGGAAATCGCTTCCGAAGGATCGCGCGATCCTTCCATCCGCGTTTCTCGGCCGGATCCTCGAATCCGTGAGCGCTTCGTCGACTTCTCGGAGAATCGGTCGCGCGCTAGGATTATCGTAAAACGATTTGTCGCAACGGTGAATCGTCCGACCGTTCGTAAATCGGCAACCGAGTATGCGAATACTCGGCGTGGCAAAATCGCGTCGAACGCGCGACGATCTCGGATCCGAAACGCGCGTTCTACGGTAAAGTCGTTTCTTTCTCGACGAAGTGCTCACGGATTTTGCGGAAATCGGCCGCGACGATTGCGTAATAAACGATCACGTTGAAATCCGACCGGAAGGACAAGGTCTCGGAGAGCAGCAGGGGATTGGGATCGATCGGACCGCCGTGCAAAACGGAGGATCGGCCCAGAGCTCGGCCGCAGAGCAAGCGGATCGTCCCGCAGCCCAGGAACGAGCATCGGCAGCCGGTGGCGAACACCGACGCGGATGCGATCGAGGTAATCGATCGGATCCTCCGCGAGCCGTCGAAAACGCGATACCGCCTGGATCCTCGCTGGATCGAACCGGAAGCTAGCAATCTATCTCCGTCGGAGACGGAGACGCTCGACGATGACGTTCCATCGACAAAAATTATCGCCCGGTGGTCCGAACAGCGGTAGCATTTGCGCGCGTCCCTCCTCATTGTTCCGTATCTCCGTTCTCTTCCGTCGACCAGTATTCTTTGACTCGAAGCTCGAGAAGTCGAGACGAGCGACGCCGAAAGCATCGTCTCGACGTTCTCGCGTTTCGCAGAGTCCGATCGTTTGCCACGGATAAGCCTCCGCGGACTCCCGAATTTGTAGCAACGTAGCGTACGCGAAATTTAAGTTTCGAGGACGCGTCTCGGCGAGTTCTTTGTCGTCCGTCGACTTTACGAAGGGAGGAGACGACGTTCCGTTCGATCGATTCCGATGATTTTTATTTCGCGCAAAGATCCGCGGTCCGAACAACGACGTCGAGCCGCAAACGCTTCCGTCCCCTGTTTCCGCGAGATCGAACGGACAGGTGGATCGACCCGTGCGACGGAGACAGGTACCGAACGGTATCGCGCGACGCAACGGATCGTAACGCCCGCCCGCCTCTCACGATTCGATGCGTTCGTTCAACGATAGGATAAACCGCCTGAGGACGTCTCAACGGGATCCGTTAGGCCTTCTTCGCGCAGGATCGAGGATCGACCACGCACGAAGCCGGAAGCGAGACAGAGGATACCCCCGGTGATCAAGGAAGCGAGTCCGCGGATCGAGGAGACGATCGCCGAGGTAATCGATCGATCGATCGATCGACCAATCTCGCGGCTGACGTTCGCAGAGGACGGGGAAAAGGGTTACGGTGAACAGCGAACGCGCGAATTGAGCGATTGCGTCACGGATGGTCGTAGGCCGCGGTCGAACCGCGTTCCGTCGAAACTCGCTCGCAAAATGGATCGACTAATCGGGTTTCGCGCGTTTTAGGGTTTCGTTTCATGCCGTTTCGTCTACGTTCCGTTTCTAATAATAGTACGATCTGAGAATAGGGATAATTGGGATTTTCACAAGTTGCGACGGTAGGAAGTACCGTCGTTGTTCTTCGGTAACGCTTAATCGAATCTACGAGTCTACGCTGAACCTACCACGGCGGGTCCAAGCGGCACCCCTTTCAGAATTTTTATTTTCCATTTATCGCGGGAGTTGAATTCTCACCGTACTCTTTCTCACATCCTACGTTATCGAAGTTATAGAAAATTGCAAATAAACCAAATGAATTGAATCTTGGCAATATTTATAGGACAATATACACCCATCGATTTTAATGCTCGGTACGTTCAGCGTTGACCAGATATCCTGCAACGCGGGACAAAGAGATCAAACTTTTAATCGACTTCGGTCAACGACGGTGAAAAGAACGGTCGCGATTCGAAATTCGCCGTTGCTTTAAAGCAGCCAACGGAGGGGTACGACTTTCGGCGCGGGTAGACGGCTAAGTTGAAACGCGTTTCCTCGACTTCCGTGAGACACGGTTCCACCGGTTTTTCGAAAAGGTTACAGCGTCCGGTTCGGTTTTAAGAATATAAATGGTCAGAGATTCGTATCGGTCACCGCCGGAAAACAACTTTCCTTCGGATTCAGGATCCCGGTGGTCGCAGGCTCGGTGACATTAACCGGCGGGTATCGCGAGACGCGATCTCGATCGCTCGTTCGACCCGTCTAGCTACGGACAGGCCGCCGTTCGAAGTCGCGTTTCGGCTGTAAATCGTCGAAAGCGAAGTTTATCGGTCGCGTACGGACAGAGCAGCTCGCACGATTACGCGTCGGCCGACGATAAGGACCGGTTGCGAGTCGCGCCGCGAACTCGGGGTAGCGCGAACGAAACCTTTCCCGGACGAAGAAGCGTATTTCGAGGCGGCCGGCACCTGCAACCGGTTCCGAACGATCGCGGTTAACCGGCCCCAGGCCCTGGGCCCCGGCTCGGGCTCCGGTCGCGGTTTTGTACCGTTAGGGCCGCTACCGACGACGACACCGGCGCGGGCCGACATAGAGAGGCGCGCGTCGGGTCGTCTTTATTTTTCTAACGTGTCCGAGGGAAACGTCGTGGGCCTTTGAATATTTTCCAATCTCGTGTCGCGAGATCGAAATACCGCTTCGCTGGTCCGGGACCGACCGCGCTTTCGAAATGACCTCTCGTTGGTCGCATTTTCAATCGATTTAGCAAACGACTCTTTCGCAACGCCGAAATACATTGCGTTTTTCTTCGGGTATCGTTTCACGAGTCGTTGGCCAACCAAACGCCGATCCATCGATTCTCGATCCGATCTCGTCGATGCTAATACCGATTTCTTTTCGCAGAACCCGAAATCGCCGAGAGACTCGATCGACCGAATCGCTCCCGCGGCCAAAGAAGATTTGCGTAAGTATTTTAGACATTGAAGACGTTGGTCCGGCGCGGTTCGCGCGCGGCGCCAGCCTTTTAAATCGCTTACACGCTCGGTCGAGCCGACACACTGACCCGATGCGCTATGTTTGTCTGTCGAGCAGCGCAGCTGGAGAGCGCGAGTCTGAACCACACGGCTGCCCACCACCGGATCTCGGTTCGGCCGAAGAATCGGAGGCCGAAGACTCGCGCGACGCCCCAAACGGCGAACGCGTCGTCGTCGACGATAACGACGATCGCGGAGGACTCGTTGGACAGCCTGGACACGCAACCGTTGAACAGCAGCATCGGCAGCAACGCGTCTTCGTCGCCGACGACGACGACGCCGACCGCCGAACCGAGGACCGTGTCGGTCGCGCGGAAATCCTCGAGCAGGCTGTCCCGGAACTCCGACATCTTCGAGGAGCTGGAGTCCAAGCTGCCGAAGAAACCTCCGAGCGTTGCCTCGCTGTCTCCGGACAGCTTGGACGCGATCAGCGCTTCGGGAACGAGCGTGGACACGAACGAGGAGCAACCGGCGGAAGCGCCGCCGCGACCGGTCGTCAAAAAGCCGTCGATTCGGTTGCAGAAGGGTACCGAGATCTTCGAAGAGCTGGAGGCGAAGCTGCCGCGCAGAAGGCCCTCGAATCGGCTCTCGAAGTCGCCGGACAGCCTGGAAACAACCTCCGGTTGGTTCTCCAAGTCCACCGAGGACTTCGACATGCTGTTGGAGTGCTGCGAGGAATCCAAGCCGGTGGTCCGCAGGCTGTTGAACCCTATCTCCAAGTCGACCGATCGGGTGTCCAAGTCCTCCGACAGCCTCGAGGCCATCGAGACGTTGACCAGCGACGAGTCGATCGAGCGCAGGAGGAGCAGCTTCGAGTTCCGCGCTCGCCGATCCTCGAAGAACATATCCAAGTCCTCGGAGAACTTCGACGCCCTCGAGCAGATGCTCGAAACGGAGACGAACACGGTGCAAGAGCTGCAAAAGCGAAGCAGCGTCTCGGACATGAACCTGGCGTGGGGCAGGCGGTTGTCGAAGAGCGTGTCCAAGTCGTCGGAGAGCTTCGAGATGATCGAGGTCAGCGAGGTCAAGGACGAGGAGGAGGAGGGACCGGAGGAGGAGGAGGAGGAGGAGAACGTCAGGGACAATTGTTTCGGCAAGGTGTGCAGGAGGTCCTCGAAGAGGATGTCCTCCGAGAGCTCCGACAATCTAGAGACAGAAGAAAACAGGCTGGAGAACAGGAGGATCAGGAGGACACCGAAGAGAATACCGAGCACCAGCTACGTGGACATCGTACCGCAGGACGAGCAGGAGGAGGAGAAGAGACCGGTGCTGCCGGTCGTCAGGAAGCCGTCCAGGCTTCAGAAGTCCTCCGAGAGCTCCGAACTCGGCAGCACGGACACCCTCGACTCCGAGAGGAGGAACAAGTCCTCGGAGAGCACGGAAACCCTCGACAGCCTCGAGAGGGACCTGGACCAGGAGAGGAAACAGCAGGAGGACTCTTCCGCCGACGCGGTCACGGAAAAACGCGAAAAGAGCGTGAGTGGAAATATTTGTGAAAGTACATTAGAGCGCGCGGCCGGACAAGGTGGTCGAAAGAGCGCGGTTCTCGACGAAAACTCTTACCGCGCAAGGGTGATCGCGGAACAAACGGACGTTTCTCGACGAAACGGTAACGAAAACGTTGCCGATAACTTTCCACCGCCTCGTCCGACCGCGCTCCGTCTATCCTCTCGGTGGTGTTTCGAGGGGATCGTTGTCGCGTTCTTCGAAAGAATGTACTAACTCGTGTTCCGTCTGTACACAGGACTCGTGGAGCAACAAGAACATCGTCGACCCCGAAGAGATCTCGGTGGCGAACGGAACGGAGGACTCGAGGTCGCTGATCTCGCCGGACAAGTTCTACTGGCGGCAGTCGTCGGAGTCGAAGGAGAACATCGACATCCACCAGCTGCTGGCGATCACGATAGTGACCAGAATGGCGGACAACGGGAACAACCAGCGCAGCTCGGTGATCTACCCGAAGAAGAAGCCGATCACAGGCTCGCAGCCGACGTCGCCGGTCGCGAAACAGCAGGAGGACAACAAGATGATCTTCGACAATCTGCTGGTCAGCAAGAACGACGAGGATCTGCAGAACATGCTGAACGGGAACATATCCGAGGTGTCAACCGACACGAAGAGCTTCAAGGAGAAACTGATCATGTTCGAGAAGCTTGGCAAATGAGACGGCGCGATTCGACGCGCTCGTTCGCTTCGATACCTGACTCGATGGTCGTCGACGAGCTTCCGAACGGATCGGTCGGTCTTCTTTCCCGCTTCCGAGAGTCGCGAGTCCCGAGGGTCTCCTCGCTCGGTGACCGGGAACAAATCGAGAGAGCGCGCGTAACGAAACGTTTGATGTCGCGCGGCATTCGCTCCGGGTACGCGAGAAAGATCATCTCGAAGCGGAAAGCAACCGCGCGAGGGCAAAGCTTTTTAATTTTCGGTTGGCCCTTTCGGAGAATCGCGAACGATCGAAACGGGAGATCGAATAGGATACGATTTAGTAGATTATTCTAACGCGAACGTGCGCACTTCGTGCATTTATACCAAATACGAGTATGTAAGAAATGCCACAAAATATACAGATGATATGTGATATTGTCTGCGGCTCGGTGTTGAGACATTCGAACCGTTGCTCGCGCCTCCGCGTTCGATCGATTCCGCCGAGAAGTTGTTTCGTTTTCGTACGAAGCGCGCACGAGAATCGAAAGCGGTTGCACGAAAAACCTTGTCGCGACGACTGGAACTTCGACGAAACTCGAAATCGACGAAACTTCGGTCCGGAGGTTGTGCACGGTCTCGGAGCGGATACCGTGCTCGCCGAGCTTCCGTGTTCCAGCATTTTTCTTTTTCTCACGCGGTAGAAAGTCGATGTTCGTCGATCGCATTCGAAAGTGGTTCGAAAACGAACGATCGAATTGTACGCACCGCAACGCGCGATCATTTGCGAGAAGTTTATTTCATTATTTTCCGTTGCGCGATAAGAGTCGCGCAGTTCGGCGATGTTACCGGATCTTCTCCGGATCCGGTATCGGATCGCGCGCTTTACCGAATCCGTGATCTTCTCGCGTAGGAACCATTGCGCGCGAAACCGTACGGAGAAAGTCCAAAGACTCGAAGATCCGCGCGGTCTCGCGCGGAATGGCTCGTAGGAGCCTAGCGTTTCGCGGATCTTGTTGTACAGTAGTTTAGAGGCACAGATAAATGTCGTGTATCGTTCCGTTCTGTAAATAATACCAAATGAACCATTAAACAAAAAAGAAGTTAGCCCAACCGCTGAGTTAGCCCCGAACCCCCCGAGTCGGCAGCCGCCCCATCGTTGCCACGAGCGAGAGGAACCGATGTCCGATCGAAACGAGAACGCGCAGAATGCGTCGACGATCTTTGGAAAATTTTCCCTTTCCGTTCAATAATTTCCACGTAGGAACACGACTGCTTTCGACGCGCCAAGTCGACGAAGAAACGATCCCCGTTTCTCGTTCGATCGAGCCATGGTTCCCCTACCCGTGCTTTCGATGAAACTCGAAATTTCAACGAACGCCCACGTTGGGAAACCAAAGTTTGCGAGAAGGGAATCGGAATCGTAGAGTGGGTTGCAAAAGGTAAGAGAGGAAGAACACCGTTGCTCGACCCCCGAACTACCCTCCGAAAAGTTCATACGAATTTATTGCCCTTTGGGGTGAAATTAACGCGGCGCCGATATCGCATCGAGAGACGAGCAAAAATTGATCCGCAACATTTCGTAATTCGTGAGAAAATCGCGTTTGAAAGGTGAATGAAAAAAGTTTTTTCGGTTTTAACGAAGATACCGAGTGTCCGAGTGATTTCGCGCGTGAAGAGCACGATCAAAGTCGTATAAAATCGCAGCAACGTAATTCGTTGATAGGAAGCGAGACACGGAGAGAAAATAGCGAGCAGGATCGTCGCGGGGCGAGAGAAAAACGTGGTAGCGTGTCTCCTCGATCTTTTACGTGCCTTAACGAAGCACCGAGGAATCGGATGGTGATAGAAAGATGCTTGGAAAGAACCTAACGGAAAGAAAATCTTGTGCTCTCTGTTCGATTCACCGAAATTAGTAGGAAAAGAAACATTGTTTCTATTCGACCCGTGTTTCTTCCAATCGCCTCGTCTCGCATAAAAATCCGCAGTTCATTCGTCGGCCCCGGCCCCTAATCCTCTTTCGTTTCTTTACGTTTTTTGTTAGCCGTCTACATAGTTGATCGTAAACGTGTCGAAATCCAAAAAGATACCGTTGCAGATCGTTCTTAGATTAACGAGATATAAATAGAAAGAGGAGCAAAGAGAAAGAGAGCGAGCGAGCGAGCGAGAGAGAGAGAGAGAGAGAAAGAGAAACGAAACACCTCGATTTCAATGAAATTAATGTGGGTTACACGGTTTAACGTATCCTATACGAATCGCATTGGAACGAGCATGTTACGCCTAAGTGTCGCTACAACGTTACAAGAACTCCCATCATTGAGGATAAATATATATATAAATATATATATATATATTACACATAATACAGACAGGGCAGATCGCCACGTTATTGATGTAAATAAAGCTGCCATCATGAATTACAGTACTTTCTTTCCTTTCTTTTTTTATTGAACCCGCATATTTCGGCGTGCACACATACGCGCCTTTAAAAAATTACAAAATACCTCGGTTCACAGACGACGATACGGTACAAGTGGTGTCGCGTATTCATTCCATCTTTTTTGTTGCTTTTCTCATTTTCATTTCCTTTTTTTCCAATACAACTTCTCTACGGTACACGTACGCGCGAACGCGTTTACATACACACATACACAGACGCGCGCACACACATACACACACACATACACGCATACTCGCACACGACACAGTGGGCGGTTAGGAGTTTCACGGAAAACAATGCTTGATTCGGGGCGAATCGCGCGCTCGGTACAAAAATTTCTCGTAGAAAAAGATCAGGAATGTGTATGCAACGGTGATACGTAATAGATTGGCGGTGACTGCGATTAACAACGATATTTCGCATGTCACGGAAATAGTAAATCGATTCTCAACAAACTTTAACGATCGAGACACGGGGCCCGGGGCGTTGCTCGACACTTTTCGGTCCGCTTCGGTTCAACGTTTCGTTTCGATGCATCGTGCAGAAACGAGAGGAGACGCGTTTGGCATGCGAACAAAAACGAGAGTCAGTTTGGTCGTTTTGCTCGCTTTGGACGCGTGTTTCCGTTATCGGCTGAAACGCGAGCACGTTCCGGAGCCGATATTCGATATGAAAAATTGCAATGACCACGGGTGAGCGACTCGTCTCTGCACGGCGAGTCCCTGTATATTTTACGGGTTTTTCTTCTTTTTTTTTTTTAAATACTGGAGGCCCGAAGGCCCGAAATACGAGTCCCAGCGGGGTACGACCCTGTGGATAAAATCGCGTGGACGGTAGACCGCGCGAAAGAAGGGAATCCAATACCAAATCCAAACCCCGAAGACGATAGGCATCCCCCGAGGTATGTTCGCGGAGAGGTTTACAATCCTCTATCGCGGAACCGAGAATGCCATCTCGTTAGGGAGATGGTCCTAGCCAATCGCAAGTGTTAGAGGAAGACTAGACCCGACGAGAAAGAACGGCTTGCCGTAAAGGACGCCGCAAAGGAATCCAGGACCTAAATCGAGGCACGCCAACCCCCTCTCGACTGTTCGAAATGTCGGTTATTAGGACAACTATTTGTAATGGTTTCGAATTTTTAAGTATCGCGATTGGTCTGACAGAGAAATGGATGGCCGCTAGATGGCCGTTAGATGGCCGTTAGCGGACCGGAAAATGTAAAACGCGTTATAGTCCAACGGATTACAGCTGCTGGTTTTTTAGCAAGCAACACGATCAAGGATTTCTAGGGTGCAAATATGAATAACTATTATCGCGGATACGATGGAATTCTGTTGTTACGTAACGCGCAAGGTATGACTAGGCTCTTAGCAGCGCTTATCGGCTGTGCTTATCGTTGACGGTAAAAAAACGTTGTGCTAATCGCGACCGTGGTACTTGTTAAACTAACGCTCGTGCGATTTCTTGCATCTATAATGTCCACTCAGTAATTTAACAACTTGATCGTTCGTTGAAACGTAGCGTTAACCGACGCATGAAAGTATCTGAACGCGCGTAAATAGAAATTCAAACGGACAAAGCGTGCAGAGTGGACCGACGAATAGGATCCTGAGATACACCGTTACGATTACAGAATGCAACTGTTCGGCTCGCGATGACCGATTCGGAAAAAATTCTCGTACGGTGCCCCGACGATACAGAGACCACCACCACCACCGGAGAACCAAATCTTTGGATCGATAAAAGTGATTAGAACCGTTAAAATACTTTCACGCGAACGCTCGGAGCAATAGACATCGGGCCTGATAACGGGTCGGCTGTCGCAGCCGTTATCTATCCTTGCATCGGTTACGCTTTACGTCGCTCCGAGGTCGCACAGTGTCTCGTCTATGTATCTCGTGTTTGCTCGCACAGGTCTGTCGCGACACGAGATTTACAACTCGTCGTGGGTGTTGGTAGTCTCCGAGCTAGGGTTACACAAAGCCGGCGTGGACAACTCCATGGCATACTCGCAGCGCATCGGCTCCGTTACAGATATCAGCTTATTCTCTTTGCCGCAGCTGAGCGTGACAATGGTGGAACGCGCCGGGCCGTTCCAGCATGTCAGTCCTCTGTCGTACTTCATTCTCGTGTACTTCTGGCCTTCGGGGCCAACCCATTCGCTTCCGTGGCCGAGAATAATGTCGCTGCCACCGGACTTGGACCTCTGTGTTGCTTTGTCGAACATGCACAGGGTGTAGATGTACTCCAAGTCGGAATACTCGAAGCACTCGCCGTCCAAAGGCGCGAACTCTTGATCCGCGCCATAATCGCGATCCAGCTTCTCCTCGAGCACTCTGATCTCCGTCTGCAGATCGTTCACCGCCTTCTCCACCGACTGGAAGGTCTCCCGAGCGGTCGAGGCATCGTCGATGAGAGCTTGAGTCTCGTCGTCGTACCGAATCGCGGACTCCTGCTTCTCTTGGACCTCGCCTGCTCCCTCCTCTCCCTCTCCCTCGCCGTCCTCGTCGTCCTCTTTCTCGGGCTCCGACGGCTCCTCCGTACTCTCGTGACCCTCTTCTTCCTCCTCGGCTTGATCGCCCGGTTTGAACATACCTAAAACAATAATCGAGTTACGACGCTGTGTTACCAATAAAAATCAAATATATTAGTTGCCGACAACCGACCTTGCTCCAACATTAAGAAAGGCTTGACCAGAGGCCAAGTGGAATCCATGAACTCCTGAAGATTCACCTCCTTCCGGTTGTTCAAGAAAAAGAGTGCCTCCTCCTCGCTGACAGCCCCGTCCCTGTCTTTGTCAAACGTTATTCTGCTTCTTAGCTCCGCGACCGTGATGGTACCGCTACCATCTGAATCCAACAGTTTGAAATAATCTTCGATCTCCGTATCTCGCATCTCCTTCTCTTCTTCCCCTTCCTCGACTGTTGGTTGTTCGGGCTCGACCACCCGATACTTCTCCAACGCCGCTGTTTCTCGTTCCTCCGCTTGGGTCTTCAATGCTTCTATCTCCTTTTTGAGCAGAGAAGCCTCTTCGAGGTCTGCTTTGAGCTTTACCAAATTGATCAAGTAGTCGTCCTTCAATTGTTTACCTTTAGCGACCATCTCTGTCCTTATTTTGTTGCCTTCTTCCATCAATTCCTCGATCTTCTGCTGCGCTACTCTAGCTTCTTCTCCAAGCTCGCTGCATTTATTCGAACAGTCCTTACCTGACTTGTACTCGTCGGAAGTATCACAGCAATCGCAGATACCGTCGTTCACCCAAGCCGAGGGTATGTAGCGGGCCCTGTGTCCGGTGTTCTCACAGTAGAAGATACCGTTGCCGCAGGCGGCTGTACCCGGCTCGTCGCTGCCGTCCGCACAATCGCAATAGTCATCGTTCACCCACGCGAACGGAATCAACAGGCTCCCGTCGAAACACTGGAAGTCCTTGTCCGGCGAGAATAGCGAATTTTTTATTGTTGGTATGCCACGAATCTGCAGCACCTTCGCGCCGGCTACGTGGCCCAATAGCATCGACAGACCGACCGACAGAACAACTGCCAGGTATACTTTGCGATCGGTCATCGTCGATTCTCTGTTCGATACTCCGGCGATACTATCCGAAAATCCGTTAGTATGCGAGCCGTTCGAAATTCTTCCAATAAAAAACGAACAGTCTTTGAGGTTCAAACGTTGAAAGACACGAACCAGGACACGCACGCACACATTCGAATAGACACATGAACTTGAGTAATCGTCCATAGACTAGACTCCTGTGGTGCGATGAGAGTACGATAGAGGAGGCGAAGGTGCCTAATTACCTGCCATCTTTCGACGCAGCAACTTTATCCACCGAACTTCCGACGATTCGTTTCTGTATTTGATTTGTTCTTGATTACCTTTACTCTCTCTATGTCTCTGTAAAAATTTAAACACTGAAAATAATATAAATTTAAACAATCTTGGACCATAAGATGCAGGAAAATTCGTATTCGTTATAAAAACGTAAAGCTCCTGCCCGAAATCTTTTTATTTTCGTGACCATGAAATATTGGACTTACGTATATTTTGTGCCTACCTACGAACAGTGTTGCCACTTTTATAAGTTATTATCACCGTTTTTTACATCCAGCTTTAACACATGTTAAAGATTTAAAATCTCAATAGGGAAAGTATGGAGATATTATTTTTTATTCGAACGTGAATAATTCTTATCGTTTCTCTCAGAAGGTACAATGCAAATTTCAGCAAGACTTATTTTCTCCAGGAGTATGCACATACACCGCCATTCCGCGTAACGACAAAATTTTAAAACTACTGGTCAACCTTATCGATGGTTGGTGATTAATAACGAACTTCGAAGTTTTGCCAAAAGAAGCATCACTATTTGCCTGTCTGATTTTTCTTTATCGGTAACATTTGGTTAGCAATTTGAGCTGGTTGATTCTTGCCGGAATATAGATTATCTCTTATGAGATAAACGGTAAGAATCATTTGCGATCGAATAAACAAAAACATTTCGATGTTTTTCCTTCGATTAATTTAGGGTTGATCAGCAATCATCGATAAAAACGTCAGAAACAATAAGAAAGTTCACGATATAGAAAAATATGTTTTATTTTTCACACAGTTTTACATAAATAATTAATTGCCAACAGGCCTCACGATTATAAGTACTAAACAATTTGAATATCACTTTAACACCTCAGGATCGCGCCTCTCTAAATAATCCCATTTCACAAAGCAAGTGATCAAGCGAAGCGCGATCAATTCATACAAAGCATTATATTAAAAGCGATGGAGGTAGACACGAGGGAAAACAGATATACCCGTCGTAGCATCGAAGATCCGAGTATTATATATCAAGTTGTACCACTTTTTCATTGTATGTATTAATTCTGCGCGACAGAAGGCACGTACAGAAAATCGTCATGAATTATATATATATACATATATATATATCTTTGTGAAAATACTGATTCATCGTTATTTGAAAATATACATATCTCTTTTTGGGACTGGTCTGATGTATAAGCTACGCGTGAAAGGCATTTGTGTGTCTGTGTGTCTGTGTGTGAGTTATGTGTGTGTATATTAGTCAAAGAGAAAAATTTGAACCCTGTACATCTGATATGCTTTCGAAAGAGATCAAACATTAACAATTCGTTAAAATAACATTTCAATCGAGAAACAAAAATATGAATCGATGTAACAGGAAGGACATTTGATTATTCGATTACTTCTCTTAAACTTCCCTTTAAAATGGCTAGTGTTATGTCTAAGTCTGATTATAGATGATTTAATACGAACAATATTAAAGTCATTATTGTCATGCGCGACTGAGTCTAAATCCTCAACGGTATCGTCGATTTGCCCAACACTGTGAACAGTAGTAATCGTTCTCTGCCGAACCGAATAAGTGACACTGTCCGTTGCGACATTCTTTGACAATAGCCTGAAATCAGCCTCAAATTACTCAACTTCGAACTTGGAATTAGTCGTTCGTTCAACACATACCCCTAAACTATTGCTGTTGTTCCATCGTTCTGGCCCCGGGTTTTCGGATGATGGTCTTTGGTCTTTGTAAAAAGTGGACCTACAAACGACGGTAATTATGAACTGCGTTCACAACGATCGACAAAACAGTATTCTATGATTTTGCATACCTTGAAAGATAAAGGGTGCGATCTTTGTTTGGATTGGTGGGCAACATTTTGCTAACGCTCGCGTGACTTCCACGATCGCTGGCAGCGTAAAATTTCGACTTGCCTGCACCATAATTCAACTCGCTGCCAGTATCGTCTACTTTATGATCCTGCAGGTACCTACGGCACACACAATTTATAGCACAAAATATATCCATTAACTTTACTCTAGAGGATTCAATATTGTTTTAGAACAAAATAATATAAAACCTTGCGTGAGCACATTGAAGATAATTCTGAAGCATCTGATCCACGTACTGATGACGTCTACTTCTCATTCTTATACATAGCAAACCTTCCGTCAGAATTCCATCCGCTGTTGCTGGCGGGCTCTTTGGTCTTTTGGTAGTAGGCCATAATTTTTTACTAACGGACTTGCCGATCGACCCAAACTGTTTCGCAACTCCCAGCCATTGTTTCGCTGTTTTCGAAAATGAACCATCGGTGTCTGCTAGTCTTTCAATCTCCTCCGAGGTAAAATTTTGGTATTCGCAGTCTAAATACTCTCGTAATAAGATCTCCATCTGAACGGAAACAGGTTCTATGAATATATTTGTAGCAATGCAAATGCATTTCAAATAAAGCGTTATTTATCCGAATGTACTTACGTAATTCATAACTATGGGAATTGAACTTAAAATTACTTACTAGATACAATACTTTGCAAAATATGTACATGTTAGTATATTCTACCGTAATATATTGCAAAACAAACTACCGTGTCTTGTTGACACTCGATCAAGTCGCTAAACCCTTCGTGCCAATCCCAATCGGGTCCAGGGTCAACCGCAAAAAGTACTGGTAACAATTGTCCCGTGTCAGGGTCAACTAAAGGTATTTTGACGCCTTTGTTACAACGATCTTCGAAATCGCTCGATCCGTCGACAATCACGAGAGGTGAAAAGTGGGCAGAATGATAGGCTAGCAGCAACGGAGTTCTATGACAACGAGACGGAGGTACTTCTAGAGGTAGGTACACACCCCCAAACGGAATTGGAGCTAAAGCCGCACCCTCGGCGTCCTTTAACATGGTTTCCGCTATAACTATGATAGGCCTTTTCAAAGCATGAGCCAACGCTAATACGTGTACCTAAAACATTACAACGCTGTTGGCCTTTCACTCGGTCAGAATATATTAGATCATCCCATAAATCGTGTCGCTTTCTAACGCGAGAAGTGTAGAATTTTAATACGTACATTTGCTTTTAATTTTAGAAATTTTAATTCTTCGATATCAAGCGTTGTTGGACGATTCGATCTTGGTTTGTAGAAAACTCCGTTTTGAAATTTAGAAAACCATCTTTGTCACTATCTTGCGGTTGAACCATGTTTTCTATATACGTCGCAAATCTTTTAAACGACGTGTTCAATTGGATTGCCCTTTTTAAATTTATACAGCGTGCAATGCTAAAACTGAATCTTTTAATATTCACTTTTCAATGATAATTTAATACAAATTATTATTCTAAATGCTACGAATACACTGTTCAACTGGCAAAAGGATTTTTCACGACATACGTATTTGTGAAATGTAATAAGAAAAAAGACACAATTTATGGGAAGACTTAATGCTGTATAGAAAACAAAGAAACATTACATACTTCCTCTAAACTCTGGTAAGAAGTAGTTGCCTGGTTCCTAAATATAGCAGAGGCCATGTCTACAATGGTTTGCCATTCGGTCAACCATTCTGCGTCTGTGTAGGACAGACCTGCAGCAGCGTTCAAGCCCATTTGCCGCCACTTCCATCTTCTAAGCAAAGCGTGTCTGTATTCTCCTTTAGCTAAAGTATTATGCAATGCCTCCCTCAATGTGAGAAGTCTATCGTGAAAGCCCCACATGCCTAGAGAGGCTGCATGTAAAAGGCAATTGCCATCTCCAGATGTTGCTAAAGGCCAGAGAACTCTATTGCTTCCATTTTTACCACTGCACCACCAATTTAAACGACCAGCAGCTTCCAATGAAGTTAAACACCCACCTTCAATTAAATCTTTTTCCAAAAATTGACGAAAAGAATCTGTAAGAAATTCTTTCTATTGGATTAACAATTAAAGATATATTTAATATGAATTTTTATACACGTATAAAGTACCTGGATAAACAGTCAGATCTGGAAGAGAGAATGTGAATTCTGGAGTATCTAGCGATCCTATCTGCGAACGAGCATAGGAAACAATAGCTGCATTTTCAGTGGCTCTAGAGATGCCTCTAGCCAACTTCTTCGTAGCACCGCTTCCATTTTCCAAAGTGCTATTGGAAGTTGACTCTTTCTCCAAACCGTCGTATGGGGATAGTCCTAGGTTCATCACCTTGCCTTAATGTACCTGTGTATCAACATATCATTTAGTACTCAACTAATGTAATTAACACATTCCCTACTAGGTATCAAACACATTGTAATATCTTATGGTTGAAAGAAATCAAAATTCAAGATAGAAAAAAATAGGCAATGAACGCCTCAAGAAATTACGTACTAAACGATGCATTTAATCGTCTACATCAACAAATACAGATGATCAATGCAAGCAGCAAAGCATTTCAATTCTCGAGATTACGAAATATCGAAAGTGACTAAATTCAGCAGTGGATGCGCGATTGCATATACATGCCGTGTCTATATGTATGCGATTGCATTTGTGTAGATACATATCACCAACGCGTTTGTATGTATATATGAATGTATGTATGTATATGCATCTACTGGTTGGATGCAATTACTGAAAAAACACAAACCTTGGCTCGTATATCGAATTAGAGCAACAGAACACGGTAGTGGAACGTTGTTAAGTGGTAGTCTAATTGGCTTGCGTCGCGCGAACCGTTCGTACGTTTTCTCATATTTCGAAGCCTCTTCGTGGAAAGCTGTTTGCGACGTACTAGCTGCAACTCGGAACACTGAGAATGTGTAGGCACGGGTTCCGATTTAAACACAACATAACCTAGAGTTTGAACAGCCTCAACACTGTACGGCGACTGAGTAGAAGGCCGAGTAGTCGTTTTATTATTCTTGCACACGGCAATCACCGTGAAACCTTAAACCGGTCACATGTCAACTTAACGCACAATGGGTACACACTGTTCTTATTTACGCAGTATCGTGCTCGTACACTGGCAGACAGGTTCACGCGATCGTCGCGGCACGATCAGTTTCGAAATTCAAGAAAACATTACCAAACCACGCCTAACTGTTCCTGTCATAACACATCACGCCTACTGATGTGTGACCTTGAAAATGTGCAATACGCGTGTATGTACGCACTACGGACTTACGAACGGAAATCAAATTTTAAAAAACTACTTTAAATAGTCGTTGATCTACAATTCAAGTATAATACTATTTCAAATATACAGTAAAGTTTCTGTAAATAAAATATATATATATTTAAAGTATTACATGATGATTAAAATAAGTTAAGGAAACAGGTAATATTAAAGTGCAAGAAACCAGAACATTTTCGAAAACAAGGCGTTAAATTCACATTGTATTAAGAATCCCAGCGCTGTTTAGGAAATATAAGGGCTAGACATTGTTAGGCCGAGAGTGAAGCAAAACGGAGAGAGCATTTTCTCTTCATCATCAAATTCCCTTCTTGCGACTCTTTGCACGAGGCACATATTAGTGGTACGACAAGATACATGATGTCACATTATTCCCACTACGAGAAGCATGAGCCATATTTAGTAGTAGTAGAAGAAGTTTTTAAGGATAATGCAAGCCTGTTTGTCTCATCTCTGTATTTTCTAAGTTTGTGGTATGAATCTACTCGTCTACAGAAATAGCCGATGGATACCTCGTTTATACCGAACGATCTAAAAGATTATACTGTTGCTGTTCTTGTCTTACCCGTGATAGGGGTAGGGAAAATTAGTTCACAAACCCGACACCATAAACGACGCTATCTGTCTGTAGAATTGGCGCGGAAATTTGAACATTTTACATACTTTCCACTATTATTCAAATTACTTTCCACTGAAGTAAAATAAGTTTACAGAGCTTAATCGATTGTCGATTTTCTAATGACCTACAAAGTAACCTTAATAGTAACAAAAATAAGAAAACGTAATACAGAACTTTTTGGTTAATGTACTTGTAAAGTTTTCAGTAAAATGTTTAGTATAATTTGTTATATATCACAGAAAAATGATCGTAAGAAAGGAACAGGATATTCTGGAAAATACAACAGTTCGTACTAAATATTTATATTTGTATTAAATCGCTATTCGTATATTTGCATTTTGTCAATAAATCACTATGTCACAGCATCATTTTCCTCTTTAAACAAATCAGCAATATTACACGCGAAGCTTCAGTAAAACAAAAATATTCTTGTTTCTGCGGGAAATGTTCGAACGTAAATTAACATATACATACGGATACATGATATATTCGAGAAACATTACCGATTAATTTCTTTTGTTCGAAAGACTCCACAATAAAAAAAGAAATTAGTGGACACTGACGTATCACTTGTTATCACGAGTTCTAAGTTAAATAGATTATTTACGCAAATGTTAAGTTCAAATTCGAATTAATCGAATTCCAGACCAATTTTAGGTCCAAACTTCATTTTTCTTCACGCATTTATACGAGTGAAGTCACATTGAAGTACAATATGTTTGGATTGAACAATACAAAAGTTCAAAGACACATTCTTTTGTGTACAATTTCTATAAAAATAAAGTTCATCGCTCGTTTACAATTAAGCATCGCTAATCATACGGTCAATGGTAGAGAATTAAACGTTCCTTCGACAAATCAATGACTTTGCCGCTTCCATTCGAAGCTCTGGCAACCCAATACATAGGTTTACATTTCCTACGATTACGCACGAGTCGAAGATATTTCAATGATACGGTTACAGTGTAACAAATACGTGTACATTTATGAAAAGAATATACAGGCGGTATTCGATACGTAGTAACAAAAAAGCACGATTCCAAGCAGTCCATTGTTTACACACGTTTACAAATCGTAATATAAAATAACAACTCCCAATGATTTTTGGTTTAACCAGGTTCCTTTAAATCACGTTACATTAAATTCTCGAGGAAATGATAGTTCACGCGTTTTACGATCATTCTCTCTCTCTCTTTCTCATACATACATACATACATACACACAAGCGCGCGCGCGTACGCACACACGCATACACACTCGCTCTTTTATTCTCTCTACGTTGAAACAAGAAACGCGGCATTTGAAAATAACGAGATTGACTTTATACGTCGAAAGATATAATCTGAAAATATGTTTTTTGTTTTTAGTATCTGAAAATACGAAACGATTGGAATTACAGTTAAAAATATAGATAGTGTGATATCTTGTAGTACATCGTTATCGGTCACGATATTCACAACATGTGTTTATATATTTAATCATCTATCGCTATTCAATCAAACCATGATGGTCAAGTAGAGGTACTACTTTTGTTTAAACTTAAAATAGTCTTAGTGAAACACACCGTTTACATTCCTTTTTTTTATTTTTTTGGTAGTTCTATTCGATCGAGCGTGTGAAATTGAACATTTTATCAGCAGTAGGAAAACCAAACAACTATTTCAGATTCAATCGAAAAAAAGAAAACAACTAATAGGCTATGGCGATTGCTTTTCAACTGTAAATACACCGTATTCGTTATTGCAATGATCCACTTGGAGAACATTACCCTCTAAGAGGGAATGACCTATGCAGAAGACGTTTGCAACTTTTTATGATACAAGTTATTATTATTACTCAGCACGTGCGCAGATACGTTGAATACAATGGCGAATATAATTGGCCATTAACGAGAGAAGGCCCCTTCACTAGTTTGGAAGCCATTATATGGGATAGCAATATTAACGGTTCTTCCCGATTGCACTCTTTACCATGATAGTATAATTTGATTACTGATTAGCTATTCCAATTTTTCGCTTTTACGGCGTTAAGTGGTCGAATAATCAAAGTAAGAGCTAATCAAGGCAGCATCTAATGGTTCCATACAAGACGGGCATGTCAGCGAACGTTGTAACCAATTGTCGATGCAAGCTGCATGATAGGTGTGCATACATGGCAGATAACGCACTTGTTCGCCTATCACCAACTCCATCATACATATTACGCATTCCATTTTCTTGGCTCCGTCGTATTCGCGTAAAGGCAGATGCTGGATCAGGCCCAGGCGTTTTTCAATCCGTACCCGAAGTTCCTCTTGGCTCATCAAATTGAGCTCGTTTGTCCGCCCCACTGTTACGCCGATACCAATTCCATTGCCTATGTTTAAGGTGACAGACTGCAGGTGGCCACCTGGTGGATAGAAAGAGCTCACCAACTCCTGCAAATTCAAGAACCAATGAAAATTTTGCTTTTACCAAGCAAGACTAAACGAGCAGAGGATAAACTTTTATTTCTTTGTTTGTCCAATATTCGAACAAATAAAGAACTCATGTGGTATAACAAATGCAAAGAACATCAAGGTATATGATACATAAGTTGATACTATAAGAAATACTAAGCAAGAATCATATGAGAATTATAGTTTGGAAAGAACTGAACAATATAGGGTCAATTGTTAAAGTAGCTTTTAGTACAATTCAGTTTGTTTTCCTAATTAACAACATCTGGATATTCTAATAAACTCAAAGAGACCAAATAGCAGCATATAGCTTATGACAAATAGCTTATGTTTCAAATTTTTTCTATAGTTTGACAGGCTCCAGTTAACAACCGATCAAGGATAAATATCTTTTTCTAGAAAATGCACAGAAAATTTCTTTTAGCTGAGAATGATATAGTTAAAAACGGTGGAACGATAACCGTATAAGTGTTGACATCGTTTTCGCTATCGTGAAAACAAAGAGAAATCGGGAACGCGCAAGACAGTGAGCACGCTCGACAGAGTTCGAGATCAAACGCTATTGATGGAAAAGAGAAAATTACATTGTAAGGTATTAAATGTCCGTGGTCCTCCCGCGACGAGCCAACGGGCAGCACAGGATCAGAGTTGTTGCTCAGCAGCGTAGTATCGTCCTGTTGACTGCTACCAGAACGCTTCAAACAGTTTCCCATTTTGATGGGAGAACGTCGACTCCGATCTAGCCTTTCCACTTGCAGCAACTCGTCCGACTCTTAAATATATCCCAGCGTCGATTAAAGAATCGCAACAGCTCCGACCTGGGATATTGAGAGTCCTGTCCCCATCGTAGATCGCGTTGTTTTGCGACGATTCCTGTTACGATAATCCGTCCTGCTGCGAACGGATGACAGTTGGTGATTCTCGCGTCAAAATAAGGTGGCGCAGGGACCTTCACCAGCGGTGCATTGTTCGTCACGTATCCGTAATCACAGCTGACTCTCCGCGCATCAATCGGGACGCGGCCAAAAGCAAAACAGGCCAGTTACATTTACACTAGCCAGTCTGTGTGTGCGATCAGAAGAAAGAGCACTTTTCACATCTCTCTGGTACTAGAGCGACGTTCTTCGGATATTTAGTAGATACACACCACATCACTAGCATTCTGCTGCGTAAAAGATGCTTTGACATGATTCGTCGCCGAGATCGTATTTCATTTACCGACGTCCAATCGCTGAGGTACAAAACAAACGACTTGTCAAAACATCACGTCTTTTCAACGTGTCCCAAAATATTCAAGTGTAACCGAAAGGATTCATGTTTAGGGTGATTCTGAGCACTTTTTTCCTTTGCCAACTTGCGCTGAAACGCTTTATTTTTGAGTTATTAGCGGGAAACACGAACCAATCGGAATATGGAAACGGCGATCGGATTCTGGTTCGGCCAACGGGAACGCCAGTTCAGTGGAATACTTCGCCGTGAACGCACTTTGATCGGTTCATGTTTTTCGTTCATATCACGAAAACGTTTTGGCGCGAATCAACAAAATTGATAATTTAAAAATTAGATGATGCAATGGTCATGGAAGTGCTTGTCAACATTATTAAAGAAAGGAATTCTTATAAATATTCACTGGCTAGAAACAATAATTTCATCAATAACTACTATCACGACAATCGAGATCCATCGAAATTAGTTGGTGTGGGGGGAATGACGTATTGCTGCGTTCATGCGCACATACGCGCACGAGTTCGATGAGCGCGCTGGAGTCAAATAATCAGTAGTACGTCAGTTGTGCCGGGGATTCCGGCAGTAACAGTCAGCTTTTGGGATGCAATCTTCCTTAGGTTATCTTGGGTTTGATCGATCGACCTCCTGGCCTACTTTCATACAATGTGATCAAGCAAAAATTCTCTATCACTAGCCGATCATTGCCTACGTCGATAATCATGAGATTGGAGCATGTGGGACTCTTCTAACTTACCGTTGACCACTGACCACTCGACCACTTGACTAACTGACCACTTAACCACTTGAATTGGTCTAGTTCTACATCTTATCTGTGTTGAAGTTAAACGAGAAATGCGTATGTACCGTAATCAAGCAAGTCTCGGTTTATGCAAACTTGATTCTGGTCCATGTCGCGGTGAAATTGGTTTACTTCTGTTTGGTTTGGGTGCAGCACTATACCATAGGCATAGAAAATCGAGGCGAGTGAACTCTCGATTCTTCTTTGTTTATATGTTTCTTATATTTGATGGTAGCATAGGTTATGCGCACTGTTATGACAAAAGAACCATAACCAATCTGAAATGGTAGATTGGATTGGCCTGGATCTTTCGGTTCAGCGTATGTACCGTTCAATAAATTTATGTTATGTATCTATCTGCTGAGTTAAAGAGATCCCAAGGAAAGATTCATCGAAACTTTTATTGATACAGTTTTACATATTGAACTGGTATTATGTCACAACCAACGTGGGCTGGTCTTCATAGAAACATGTCAAAGTACCGCACGTGGTCTACTCAAGTGAGAATATTTAAACTATATACATTACATTTTCATTTGCTATATGTGAAAATTATGGTATTTGTAAATAATGGACTTTAGATTGCAGTCTTAACGACTAATGTATGCCTTGATTCGATAAATTCGACCAATATTCATTGATTGAAAATTTTGACAAATGTAATTATGTAAATAAATTTCTCATTCAATATTACCAATTCTGTTTGTGCGACTATTGTGCGAATAAATATTGATTTTTTTTAGGAATCTTTGTATATAAATATTGGAAAATGTATGGAATGGAATTTAATGCAATTCCTTATATCGATTGGTTTATAACTTTATAGTATACATATACTATTAAATTCACAGTTTCAAAGGTAAAAGTATAACCATTTTATTCACGCCTGTACATATAAATTTCAACACATATGTTTCTTGTAATTTAAATTTGAAATTTCTTTTTAGGTTTATTGTACTATAGATTTTTGTTTAAAATAACATCCTTTTAAATTACTTAAATTATTGGTATCAAGTTATTGAAAGTAATAACTGAGTTGTTATATCGATATATTTTAATATGATAGAATCTATAACGTTGGAATTAAGACCTAGACTCCAAATATGCAATGCTTTCATTCATTTACAAATGAAAGTAAGTTCCGCAATAGTTGGGATCAAACTTCTAGAAGAAAGTATTGAGATTACTATAGGAAATAAAATATTGAAATTGTTGGTGAAATCCATAAAATTGATACCAAATTCATTATCTGCCTTAAATATAATAAACAATTGGATTTGTTTTCGCTTACAAATTAAATCTGGTTCTGTCTTTGCAATCCGCCAAATGGAATTAGTTAATAATTCTTTGCCAAAAATAAATTTTCCAAATAATTCTGTAACTTCTTACAATTCAGAAATCCTTGAATTACTTAACGAATCTTGTTGCAGCATATTATGTGCATGCTGTAAAATTACTCTTTCGAAAGAAATACTTATTAAAAGAGTGTTGCCTGTGCCAGACTTGAATTATGATCCTAGCGAATGGTTTTGTTGTAAACACAACCACAGTACTATAACACAAAATTTAATGCCATCAGAATCCGATATCTTTTATGGGCCATTTTTTGTTGTCATCCATACAAATGTATTCAACGAAAATTTAAAAATAGATGGAAATGGTATAATTTGTAATAGATGTTTACAAAATTTGGGAAAAGTTGATAAAAACAATTCACTTAAACTGTGGAGTTACTCTGTAGACTACAGTTTATCAAATAATTTAAAAACAAAAAGTGCAACTGATCCATTTACCGATTTTTTAATAGCCATAAAAACTTCAATGACCGGTATATTTGGTGAAGAAATAGTTCTACAGTCTTCTGTGGGAAAAGAAATTCATTGCCTTATTCTAAAACCAATGGACTGGAATTTAAATTTAATGATAGAGCCTAAAACAATTTTAACGAATAACATCGTAACTTTGCAAAAAGTGTCTATCGTTAAAGTACTATATAAATATGAAACGAATAAAAATATTATCGATTCCACGAACAAATCATACTGCGAAGTAGGTCTCTCAGTGATAAAAATTGGTTTGGAGCATTTAGTACTATCGACAAAACGATTTCCACAACATCATAGAGTTGCGTCCGATTATTACATCGGACACATATATTTGGAGAAACCGATAAATGAAATTTAATTATATTTTTTATGTTTCCAGAAGAAACTAATTTTTGTTATTTCATGTAAAAACAATATTTTCTCAAAATTTTTTATTGCGAATCAAAATCTCATAATTATAATTTAAATTCATTTAATATGTATTATACAAATGCACAAATAAAGTTCTATTTTATCGAAATTTTAACAATTCTATTAATATATTACATTTCATATCCAATAGTGTAGTTAAATTAGCATTTTTAATTGGAATTGAATATGTAAAACAGATTCCCCGTTTAAGTGAAAAATAGTGCACAAACAAAAAGTACTGTACGCAAAAATAAAAAAAAAACGATTAAATGTATTTACATTGTACAATAAAGTGTCAGCCATCTAAATTGATGCCAGGAAACAATTATGTAGGTATACGCATGCAATATACATAATATATAATATTTTTAGATTTATGAACTTTATCTTGTCTTTGCAAGTAGTAGTAGTATCGTCTAAATTGTTTAAACATGACGGCTTTGAAATCTTGAAGAGCTTCATATAAATTAATTTAATATGGATTTGTTAAATTTTCAAATGTACGTCTATATCGAAAAATGATATGCTTTTACATTTGACCTAATTATTGTTTAATTATATTTTTATTTACTTCACTCTGTATTATACTATATTACATTTTGTTTTCCATTTGCAAGAACTGAAAGGTCGATAATATCATTTTTTACAGCTATTTAGACTTGTAACAGTATATAAGCTCCGTAAATCTATGTCCACATATAATACATGGCACGATACTACATCATGATTTATGTTTAATATCGTGGCTATCAATAGCTATGTATTATAAAAAATAATTTGCCAGCTATCAAATCTTATTATACACCACTTTAATATTTGCTATTGTACTTAATCAGGTTTAGATGAAAAGTAACATTTTCGAAGAAAGAATGTTTATAATTCTTTCAATTTTCTTTGTTTCGAAGGTAAGAGTCATTAGGCGTAAAAACGGTGTCTTGAAAAGCATTAAAATATATTTTATAGATTAACTGATACTAAAGATTAGTCGTGCCCTCAGTTAATTAGGCGTTAAGTTTCTAGTACTGTGCAATATCATAGACTGTGGCGAAATATTATCTGGATTTACGTTGTCCCTGCTTGATCTAGAGGCGAGTATAATCTGTCTGCAAGAGGCTTAACGTACACCCAACCACCGTCTTTAGTTTCCTTAAACAGCTGTTCAACAAACGAGGTATTACAACATTATTATGTATTTTTATTTTTCGGAGAATGAAAGAGATTAAAATTTCGATAAATGTGTACCTTAGTTTGCCAGTTAGTGTTATTTTCTTTCCTAATTCGCGCTTCATCACGTTGTCTTTGTTCGACCGTATACTTAGCTGCTGTGGCTTTTTCCATGTCATTGATTCTCAATCCTACAGTGACATCTCGCCATACTTTTCGCGATTCGTGTTCTTCTTGTTCACAGACTGGTATCACTAGTTTCTTTTGCGTTTGAAGCTCTCTAACATCCGCAAATATTTCAGTCCTCTACAAATTGACAATCCTTTTAATAAAAAGCAATGTCAATTGAAAATTCGAGTATTCAACTTTGACATACTTACGCCATCAGCCCATTTTGCCTCCATAGAACCACTCCATTCTCCATTTATCGAAAGAAATGGTTTTTTATCTCCTGGTTGTGTAATTTGACATGTAATACGATTACGTTTACCACCGTAGAAAGGTTTTGTCAAGAATTCTACAGTAGCTTGGAAGCCAGTTTGTGGGCAATGTATAGTCGCGGTTCCCCCTAGTTCTATCCATGGTACAGTAAGAATAGATCTGCCATAACCATTTGGAAAAGTTAAAACGTATTCTTCTCCGTATTGTAATACATTTACCCAACCCTTTCCTACATTATGTACTCCTATACTTAATCCAAGGAATTTACTTTTTGTCCATACATGTGCTCCAAAGCTAATTTGCTTTGTATAATGTTCAGCATAGAACGCACTGACTACAGGAAGAAAATACTATTTTAATTAACAACGTTTTAAAGTCGAAAGCTTAACAAGTACAAAGCTTACTTGGTGGATGATGAGAAACTTGTTCAGCCACAAATGAAAGTTGATTCTCTCTACACCAAGGTACGGGACCTTCGGCAACTAATTTTATGTCATTTGTACTATCTACAGTGTCACTGGGAATATCCCAATGACATCTAAAAATTTCACCTAATATTGGATTATATGGTTTTTTAGCTACCCCTGACTTGCGCCCAGCATGGAAGCTGCATAAGTACCAACGAACTACTTGAATCATTCTATCTTTTGGGGTAGTCATATCTGCTATGCTAAAACATATTAACAATGCAATTTTTTAATAGACTTTTCCAATACCAAAGAATAATATATCTCTTTAATAAGGTGTACCTTATGAACTGGTCTGGATGAGTAAAGTAATCTGCATACATTTCCAAAAGCGATCTGCGTTCCAAAATAAATGTAGGTAATGCTACTTTTGTCAAATCCATGCCAATCTTCACTTGCGATAAGAGATGAGTTACAACTGAACCATGGGATTCCATGGAATCCACTGAAAAGGGGTATATACATCAGGTTAAGTAAATACACATTATTTTCTTAAGTCTTTCTATTTCTTAGTAACTTTAATATTTGTATATGTATATGCTTATGCTTATGCTTATGTTTATGCTTATGCATATCTAAATGTATTAAGAGAAAGATTACTAACTTTCTGTTTCGCTTTCCTCCTCGTAAAGAGCTATAACAGAACATAATTGTAGGAGTTAATAATAACTATCAATAAATTAATATATTTCAGACCAATTGAAATACTATCTGTCTTATTTATGTACAGAAATCAAACGGTTCTAGAAAAAGGTGTAAAACAATCTTCAAAGCTTGTACAAGTCGATAAGAGATTTAGATTTTTTTATAATCTAATGACTTACTTCTTGAATCTGCGGGCAGCATATTGTTTTTTTGTAATATACCAAGTAATATCCATTCCTAAATACTTTCACTATATGAAAAATGAACTACACATAACATAAAAACCTTCTTCTTAGAAATAAAATCCACAGAAAGGAAAAAAACATTAAACTTTGATCAAATCTTTTTGCGTGTAAATTCATCATTCAGGATTGACTTTAAATACAAATTCGATGACTATTTTACGATAACGTTACTCTAACACGATAATTCACGTGTTGTGTAAGATGCACCCTAAAATCAATAATTTTAGTTGCGGGTAAAGTCGAATGGTGCAAACCTACATTATCGATATCTACGAATATACTTAATTTCGGACATTCAGTTTTTTTAACGATTTATATTGAAACTTTAAATATCAAGATTTCGATCAATTTTAATAGAAATTTCGGGAAATTCTGTCTACTGCAAGCGTTAGAATTTGATATATATGAACGTGTCCCAATTTAGTTTTGCTAATCTAAATATATGTATACTCATTTTATTTTAGTCACTCACTTCCTTGCTTCGAACGTTTTGTTGATTCCAAATATGAATAGAAAGATTACATGCTTCAAGTATATTGTATAGTATTATATATTATAAATACATATATGCGATTTGTCATATTATATTATATTTAATATACAGGAAAATACCTAACTTGAACATTCTAAATACCTCACTAGTTCTTGATGATTAAGAAAAATATTAGTCGAGAGAAGATTTGGTTTGAGGGATCTAATATTGTGAAATGGTAAACAATTTTTTTCAGCCGTATTACACGACGATTCGAAATCAGTGATGGTTTTTTTTTGCAATAGAATTGTAAGTTTTTCTCATTAACGCATAATAGTCGAGAGAAATCCAACGACCTGTGATATCGTGACCTCGTGTGAGCTTTAAACAATCTTGAGAGTAATTATATGGATTTTAAAGGTCAATGTCTCGAGCAACTGTTCTACTGTAAAAGGTCATCCCTTCGAAGCAAATCATGCTCCCCTTTGACCTTTTTTGTTCTGGCATCAACAACAGGTTGAAGGACATTTAAGTTAATCAAGTTAGGTGGAATATGCTGTATCTAAACTACAGACTTACCGTCGTAATCAACAGATCCGTCACCTTTTGTAGGCGGCAACGGGTTTTGTTTTCGATTTTCATTAGAACTGTCTGCGTGTGTTTGCGAGCGTTCACTATCTCGTCGCCTACTAAAACGTTTAAGCATTATTATGAAACTTGTAGAGTACATTTTCAGTAACATATTTTTCGTTTGACAATATTTATGAATACTTGCACAGTAATATGATTTTGCATCGCAGAAGGTGGAGATATTTCATCTGCCGCGTCGTAATAATCTTCATCTTCGTCCGAAGATGAATAAGAGAATTGTGGTACTGGAAGATCTCTATCTACGACAGCTTCACAAGTAAAATATATAAAGATAATTTTTTAAATTATTTTCTTAAATAATAATGAAACAATGAACCACTTAGCTTTCTACATAATTCTCGCTTAAGGTTGGATGAGTACAATTAACGAAAACAGAATTACCATTTGGCAATGTAGGTATTCGTGGTTCTACACATTCAGAACCTAATTCAATACCAGTTTCTACATTTCTTTTTGGTTCAGTAGGAGCACCTGAAATTTTATTTTATTAAAAATCTTATCGTAAATGCATTCTGTACAATATGTTGAAATACTTACCACCAGATATAGATTCAATGTGTATCGAGTCAGTGGGCCCCCTATATATTCCATTCACAGGTATTGCTGTATTCTAGAAATTTAATACTTGTTGTACACATTATATGTATGTATAAATCATATACTGTTGTTATATTGATATTTTACCTTCGCAATTTGCAATTGAACTATCGTATGCTTAACAGAATTAAGCATTGCATTGGCTTGTGTTAAAATTGCTGTATATTTTTCTTGCTTTTCTTCATCTTCTGTAGCTACATTTCTCTGTTTTGTTTCAATTACTTTTATCTGATCGATTAATAATTGAAGATAAGCATCTGCTTCTGCTACTTTACGATTGAAATCCTGCTTAGGAGGAGATTTTTTGGGATCCCATCTCTGTAATAGTAATAAATCGTTACTTTTAAATTAATTTTGACTAAATTCTCCTGGCACAACTAAAGAATAAATTGATCGTACAGCATGAGAGTGACGTAATATAGTGTCCTCCAAAGCACGAATCCAACGCTCACGTTCTTCTGCATTTCGTGTTTGAAAATGAAATGTTTTTGGGTCGTCTTTGTATGACGATGTTGTAATTGTAAACGTGCTATCATCCTCATCGTCTATGCCAATAATAGCACCCCTTAAACGCACGCATCCTCTACGTGCTCCTCTCATCATCTTCTCTTTAGTCTAAAATGTAATAAGCATAGAGTATTAATTAAAAAAGCAACAATAAAATAGGAACTAGAATATTACATATGACAATCCAAAACAATTGTGCAATTATAAGCAATAACAATAAAAATGTATATTTTCGGAAATAGAGAAATATTAGTACAGATGTGCAAAGTTTTTTTTGTTTTAAATATGGCTCACTCTTATCATGTACGTTTGATAAGGAATCGTTCCCCTTAATCGCGCTTCTGAGGCAACTTTAGTATTCGAAATTAGGGAATCAGCTGATTATGACAGTTAGATTGTTGTTTTAATAAATGGTTGTTATGATGAAGGGTAGTGTAACGAAAAAAAAAACAAAATATTCGTGTGGAAAAAGTATACGTTGAATTGTATGAATGAATCATGTATTAATTAAATTTTTTTAAAGAGTGGGGTGTGTAACCTATTACCAATAGGCAACAAAACTGATTGAAAGTATATCGAAATTATAGAAATAATCTTACCGTATAGTATGATAAAAGACCGGCGTTGTCATCTAGAACAAACCATCGATATTGCCATCCGTTAACAACATTTGTCCATTTGCTAAGCGAACCTTCCATTGTCGACATTGTTATTTGTTGCTCGCTGCTACCCACGACATATATGTATAATGTATACAGGTATGTACACGGGTACAGATATATGTATATAGTACGTGTTTCTGTACGAACATATAGAAAGGTAACTCTATAAGAAGATTTACATAAGACGAATTTTCAAATATCATTATGCCAAGATTAATTCTTTATCTTGCAGACGAACAACGTCGGATTAGAATCGTATCGATTTATCGGTAATATGCATGCGCGTACTTTCAATTTGAATTTATTGTTTCTATTCTATCGAAACTATCGGACTTTCCTATATTGAGATAGGACCCCGTGCAGTGCAACCTGTGCAACGGAAAAAAATCGTCTGTACCGGCTTGCTATCTTCCTAGTTACTTCTCGTAGTCAACGATTATGAAAGATTCCGTTAAGATAATAATAAAATAGTAAATACAGAGTAGAGTATCGAAAGACGTGGAAATGGTTAAGTGTACGTTAATGCGACAATCAATCTTCTGTGTAAATAAAAACTAATCCAAATACTTTCTATTCTAAAATTATTCTCGATCCAGATAAATATTCGAAACGAAGAAAACGGTTTTATATTCGATCTAGCCGTTTAAAAAAGATCAGGCAAGTAATATCTGCTCCCATTCAGCTGATTAACTGTTTTTTTCATTAATAAGCTGCATATATTATTGCATATGTGTAGTACCCGTACGTACAATATATTCGCGATCGTGTGCAAATGATAGATACGACACAGTGATTAATAAAATCGCATAACACGTAAAAGCGGTTCATTGATGTTTCGTAAATCTGCATGGTTTTCTATAATTTATTACGTATATATGTGCAACGAATTACTTTTCATCGAGTTGTATTATAAAAATTATAAAAGAGGCATGATGTTCGTAGGCAACGAAAATTCAGTGCTAAAATAAATGACATGAAAAGTTGACAAATGCTATGCTCAGTTTAATTGGTGTTGTCTAAAAGTGAATCAAAACAATTAGTAACAAGGGTTGGAATTCAACAGCAAATATTAAATATGGAAGAGAAGCACGGTTCGAATGTATTGGAAGATGAAGAAGTGGATGAAAATATAATAATTAACGAAGTTGATGGTTTACCCAATCTTCATCCAAATTATGAACAATTAGAACTGGAATTCGATGTGGCAAAAGGTCATAATGAGGCTAATACAAGATCTCTAGAAGATTTAGTGCACGATGAAGATTTACCGATATCGGTAATAGTAACTAATGTGGATCCTCGTGTATTTAACAGTGATGAACTAAAGGTACATCGAACAAACAAGTTTGAATATCAATGACAAGTTAAGCAGACATACGGTCATTGAAATATCTGTCTTTATTGTTTCAGCATGAAATAGAAGATCTGTTTAAACAATTTGGTGAAGATGCTACTTTTCAGTACTTTAGATCATTTAGAAGAATGAGAGTAAATTATAGTTCCCCGAATGCAGCTGCCAATGCTAGGATACAGCTGCATCAAACTCACTTTGGCGAGACCAGTATAAATTGTTATTTTGCACAACCTGTTACTCCAATAGGTTTGTAAAATTATGTTTCCCTCTATAATTAAGGACATCAATTTTACTAACAACAATGATATATTTCACAGATATGGAAGATCAGCATCTTCAGCCACCAGCACTTACTAAACAGTTCCTAATTTCACCACCTGCTTCCCCACCAGTCGGTTGGCAGCCTAGAGAAGAAAACGAACCCTTAGTTAATCATGATCTACTAGCAGCTATAGCAAATTTAGCTGCAGGTTTGTGAATATTTGTGCAACATGAAATGATTAATGCAGAAGAATTTCTTTCCATATTCTTGCGTGATTGCATAAATAATTCATTTTCTAGGTGGTAGTCACGAATTACATCCAGGAGGTTCAGGACAGCCAGGAATAGTCGTTCATGTTTGTGAAACAGCAAATCCTATAAAAAATGCTCCACGCATACAACATACACGTTGTCCAGAACATTCATAAGTAGTGTTGTTAAAAATATTGTCCATTTTACGACAATGAGTTATTTATCCATCCAAGAAGAAACTAGAAACATTAATACAATGGCATTCAATACACAAACTTTTTATTGCTATATCGCAAAATTGAGAATTCTTAACTTGTGGCAGTAGAGTCACAGTAAATGATTTGTAAACACGTTTTGCTAAGGCAAGTACACGTGAGTATTTTACAAGAATTACGAATATGAAATGTAATTATTACCAAAAATCTTTCCCCTTCCAGATATATAATATTATTTTATGCTGAAATTTCAAACAAAACTATATCATCAAGAATGTTTATACATAACATTACATTGTTACACATGAAATAATTGATTTTATCAATGATAGAATCATAAGGGTGTGAAATAACTTGAACAAGCATACGTCCTATTTCTTCCAAGGCATTTCTATTGAAATAAGCAACGAAACTGAACAAATTTCAAGTAATTTATCTATACTTATCAAGATTTTAAAAAATAATTTGGGTAATGCTTGAATTAAAATTTTTTCCAATTCGTTTAAGTCTTCATTGTATGGTGTAGTCTGAAGTAAATTAAAAAAAATCAGTCGTCTCGTGTGTAACAAATTTAGCAACCTTATCATAAAGATCATCGAATATTTACTAACGTAAACGTAAATTATTAGAAAGAATATATGCACACATTATTTTAGAATGACTTTGCAATTATTTTTAAAAATAATCTAAGATATTCAAGCTTATCCGCCATACAGAAACTAATGAAATTAATACTAATATATTAACAGTAATGAATATTAAAATTAGCGATATCAGAGTTATATTTCGAGTTATCGGTGTTAATTGTATTGTCACAAAAGATATGTGAAATTTCAAATCTTAGGAAACTATCAGAATACAAGTAGAAGTAACAATATTTGCTCTAATATAATTATTTGTGAGTTCGAGACAACTTTAGCTTGAGAAGTACAAAAGGAATGTGTGCGCAATGAGTTCAATAAGAACAATTATAAACATTGATGTATATTTAATGTACATACATGTGATTGCGAGTGTATACCATGAGGACGCATGCAGATTGATATTACCGATATTAATCTCGAATAAGTTAAAATTAATTTGTATTAAAACCAAGGGCGATAAATAATTTTATTTCTTTGGTAAGAAACTACGAATATTAAGCCACAAGTAATCGATGAATGAGTTTCGAAAAAAAAATTTAATGCAATGAAAAATATACATATTACTTGCGATGTATCGGTGTTACTGTTTTATTGCAACAGTGATGTGTACGTATGTATATGTATATGTAAATGTATATAATGTTCCCACTCAAATGAAATATATTTCATGTTGGTGTAAAGTTCAAATTAACATAAAGCTGTTGAAAAGTTTATAAATATGTTATAGCAAATTACTTTTCTGTGAATAAATACGTTACCAAAAAATTCATTTTTTGTGTGTTGCATTTTGTACAAATGTACAGAGTGAAAAGTTGCCGAATTATTAGAATTTTTCGGGAAAAAATTAAGTCTCTACTAATAAAGTAGCTTAAAATGTATAAAAAAATTGTGTTCTTTAATTCAGAAAATGTTTACTGTTACACTGTCATTAGCTTATTTAATAATATAAAAGCTTTATACACATAGATGTTATTGGTAGTGGTAAGTCAACATGTAATGATTCATGATGCGTCTGTGCAAAATTTAGCACAAGGATTATACATTGCATTGCTAGTCTACTAAAATGAATTTAAATTCTTTCCATATGACATTTACACGTATTGGTATAGGCCATTTATTGTATTTTTGTTTCGCATGTATTTTCGTTCAATCAAAATGTTTCCAGTCGAAAATGCACATTTATTTCGTTCAAAGTTTACGACACAATTCATACAAAACAGCCTGGAAACTGTCATATAAAGAAAGTTTCATAATTAGTGTACTTTTTACAATTGAGATAAATTCACAAAATTCAATTGCTCTTAAAAATATGTACATATATAGTAAATAAACATACTCACGCGTCTACGCCATTCGTGCATCGGTCTTTTTGTGTGGTATTAAACAGAAGAAATAAAAAGTGTTTGCGACCATTTCAATTGAGGTAAATAAAACCATCGATAAAATTTACATTTCTCTTTTTTTAGATTAGAATTTTGAAATGTCATAATAAAATGTCATTGTTAATTGTGCATAGAATTGTAATTAACGGCAGTATCTTATTCAATCATGACTCTCGGAACGATATGATTTTGTGCCCAAACACTAATTATTTGTGTTAAGGAGATGTATATTTGTTTTTTTGTGAATGTATTAGAAAAACATTAAACATCTCTCAATTACAATACAATTTGAGCATACGCTTTTTCATACACAAAAACTGAATTCTTATAAAAATATAATATTAATCATAAGAGTTTGTACACTCTTGTATGCATGTATAATCCCAATTTATGCAACATACACGAAAGTATTAATATCGTCGTCGTGTCTGCGAATATATTTATGTTCAATTAGCCATTCAATTTGTTCTTTTATCATTTTTTTACTTGGCAAAAACATGTTCTTCAGTATATCGACTAATTCGGTTTGTAACCGAGCATTACTAATCTTTTTCCGCATTTTCAGAATCTTGATGATTGCCTCCTGTAAGAAGATAATAATAACAATGATGTTCTTTTACTCGTAAATAAAGATTAATTAAATACAAAATATACCTGAACCCTTAATATTCTAAGTTGTACAATGGATTGGTTGTCCTCCTCTTTACTTCTTTCGGTTGATAATTGAAGCCTTCCTATTAAATTAATTTTCCCTCGCTTTTGTAATTTACCGTTTTTTCTGGAAATTCAGGTTGAAGTTAAAAGAAAGATTTTACGCAGCGCTTGTTTTCTACTTAGTAATATATTACTAACACAATAGCGAACTCTTGATTCACCCAAAACCTTGTGTCGTTCGCGAAATCTTTGGGACTGTGTGCGTGAGGCTCTACCAACAGGAGCTGACGCTTGAGCTTTGGAAAAACGCACAAAGACCATAGCGTTCGCCTAAGCTCAGGATCAGGAAGTTCCGTAGCCAATCGCAAATTTTCATAAGCGATTTTTTCAAACGGCCGCTGATTCCATGCGAACAGGACTGCCATTTGAAACGTTGTTACGTCCACGTCAAAGCGTCCCACTTGGTTGGAAAATGTTATCTGGAACACCATCCAAATTGGTTGCAAGGTGAAGCTGAAAATTAGAATCGTGATATTGAATGTTTTGTAAAGTTCTATTCTATACCCTTGTTTACTGCATCGGAAAACTTAATCTTGTTCCGTTACACCCAAATTGTTGAAACGTTTCATCAACAAAGAGATTGTTACATCGATAACTTTAAAGACCCCGCTCAATCCGTAAAATTTTTTTGGTAAATACATGAAAACATTTTTGTCCCAATATTCTCTGACAAGACATTTCATTTCTTACCGTGCCATTGGACATATGATGATACCATTGTAATTTTCTTCCGCTATGTTTTTTCTTATAAAATTCTTCCACCTCGGGAATATAATCTTCTAATTGTAACGGTAAACTTACAGTGACGCGTTCACTGCCTCTAGCCCAAGCACCTGCGTTCAATATCTGGAAAGTGTCGCGTTTAATTAGAATTTAATCTGGCTGATGGACCAAACATTTCAAACATTTCAGTAAGTACCTTAATATTTATACTATCTGCAATAGCAGCTCTACACTGTTCTTTAAACTGTTGATTGAGATCCTGCGACACTTTAATGTCTTGGAACATTCGAGCTAATTTATTAACATAATCAGCAGGCATTCCGACTTCGCGAAGCCATTCTACCATATTCTCTTCTTTCTCAGAATCCGCAGATGTGTCTAGTATTAAGCGGCGTGTTAAATGAGCCTTATGATAGCGCATAAATACATCCTTATTTTGAACATACTTTAACACTAACAACTAAAATGAAATTCATGAAACATGGATACGAAATGACGTTTAATATTACTCGTACGAGGAATATATGTACAATATATTCGAAACAAATAAATACTTACTACGTCCCTTAGCTTACTTTCAATTTCGTCGGAAGTTAGTTTTTTACTGAGAGGTGTCTTTCTAAGTAGCATATCACAGTAATTAGCAAGAAGTTCTGGACACTTCGATTCTGGTTGTTTATTATTATTGTTGTTGAGTTTATTATTTAAAATTGTTGTGCCGATGCCAGAACTCTGGCGAGCTGGTAATTCTAACTTGAATACCGTTGCGTCATTCACAACGAGCTTATAAGCTTTATCTCGAGCAGTTAAAAATCTAGGATCATCGTCGAATGCTTCTTTGACGAGGGTCGAGAATCGTCGGAAAAGATCCAATAGTCTTTCAACATATTTTTCTGAATCGTGAGTAATAATGTCTACAGCTGCCATCATATCGGCTAGACCCGCGCTCGCAATATGTTCTTCTAAATTATTTAACATTGGACCAACACCCTCGGGGACTCTGTCCATTAACTTTAACATCAACCTCAGTTCTGCAATTTAACCAATCAATTGCATTAACGTGCCGGTACGATACCGAAGAATTTTTAAATCAACATTAAAATACACTTACGGTCCGTTTGTTGATGTTGTATCATTCTCGGACATTCCGCTAGTATAGCTGGCTTAAAAGTTGCTACTAATATACGTACGCAGCAGTCGGTTAAAAGCTGCACGCTCGCACTATGCGGTTCTAAATACTTTTGTGCTCTGAGCTCTTCTTCTCTTAGCTTTGCCTCCGCGTAACGCATGTAATTTTCTACACCATGTAACGATAATTGTTCTGGAGCAGTCACCCAATAAAATGCTTCTGTCGCTTCTATATATGCTGCTTCAAAATTTTCCCTATATATTTGAAGTTGATCCATCGTATTGGAGCATAAATTTACTAGAATTTATTATACAATTCTCGATTAATACTAGGCTATGGATCGTCCCTTATATCGTTAAACAATTTATTACCATAAGATTCCCTAACACCAATAACAAGCTGTGAATCAAACGCTTCTCCATTTCTTTCAGCTCTTATTAGTCGCATAGCCGAATCTTGGAGTTTATGCTTTATTTCTCCAAATATACTTTGATTCCAACTATCCAACATTAACTGTAACAAACATGGAAAAAGAATTGTTAGATCCTAAAATATGAAATATTAAAAAATACAAGAGTTATCAGTACCTTCCTGACAGTATCATCTTTTTTCGGCACATTAGAAGTTGATTTGCCAGCTAGACTTGTTTCTAATTGTCTAAAAGGTGTTGGAAGATAAATACACTGAATGAAAAACTTCCTCCATTCGACTATATATGCTTTTAATAGAGCTTGTTCTTCTTGGTGTGCCAAAACTCTCTATAAACAATTAAAACATCTATATTGCTAATTTGGTTTTCAGATGATAAAAATGAAAAAAAAAAAGGAAAGTAACAGAATTACAAACTAAAGATAATATAATTAAAATAATACATACCTGTTGAGCTTGTTTTATAAAGTCCATTATGTCTTCTTTAAGTGCATCCCTTAACTTTGGAGCACCTTTTTCATCCCACACGCATATCAAATGAACAGAGTAAAATAAATCTTGCCATTCTGCTTGAGTTACAGGTTCTTCTACCAATAGTTTCAAAATAATTGGACGCACACATGGCCATTTATTTTCAAACATGGGCCGACTTTTGTCCTAATTATGCACATATTATTAAACAAAGTAAGAGGACACAGATATTTATAACATACAATTAGCTGTACTTTAAAGCTGTAAATTCAATTGTACGCATGCATTATAACACAATACGAATAAATATCTATAAATGTTGAAAGCCATATGTGCTAGCGGTGTCAGTACATAAAAACGAATATAAATAGATAACTTAACAGAACTGTTGTATTATTCTACTTAACATTTTTAGTAACTTGTACTTCTTGATTTAAATTGTTACGAAAAAAGCTTATTAATACAGAGGAACTTATTTTGAAATTATTAAACAGAATAATAAACGTTTTTACTAATTATTAATAAATATAAACGCATGCAAATGTTTCCAATTAAAATAAAACGTTGTGCGTGCTTTCAGGTAGAAATATTTAGATCGTTGTTTGACAAACTAAACATTGCATTTAAATCGACTTTAACTATAAATTTCGTTGTTTAATGACAACTAACCTTCAACATTGTCGCCATTACAAATTTTTGACATGTCCTATACCACAATGCGACTACGCCAGAGTATATATGTGTAAGTATACATATAGTACAACGTACAACCTGAGAGTATTCATACAGAGGCGAGACTCCGGTGTTTTTTTTTTTTTTTGGTAACCAATTTTTAGTGCGCATGCGTCCACAAGTAGGTGAATTTTCATTTAAAATATGGAATAATTTCAAATCACCGCATATCTGCTGTAAAGTACATTTTTCTAGGTACAATTCGAACTTCGACTAGAGTTTCGACTCTATACTAGTATTCTATAACACGGTGAAAATTCGTTTTATCCTAAAGAGCGAATTATATATAATTAATGTAATTATGTATTATGTAATGTAGCCGTGTGATGATGATGCGTAATCATAAATAAATAATTGTTGGTTATTTGTTATTACTCAAAATGTTATATTAAAATATGTGTATGTGATATTTATTACATATATTCATCATATACTTCTGTCTATCACACGTATCAAATTTAAAATATCGATAATGTGTGATTAGGACTATTTGAATAAATAAGTAATTGATTGTTTGCGTGGTAATATATCATGCCAGAGAAACGAGTAGTTTAACATAACGATCGATGATATATGCGCGTTCTTATAGTCAAATAATCAACAAATAGGTAGGATAGGCCCTTTCGACAGAACATTCTTTGACGTTAATTACGCGTATATTCAGCAACAAGTACTATAAGAACACGTGGTACAAAATTTAAACGTAAATGGTTAAGGATAATAGAGGGGAGTCAAAGTTTATAAATTACGTGGAATAGAAATTATTTTAGTACTCTTCTGGGACCTCAAAGTGAGTTAACAAAAACTTATACGCTATGTGAGCTATCAATAGATTTTAATTAATATTTTAAACGCGCCAACGTCTTTATAGCTCAATACGTCGATATTAAAAAATTCACATTTCGACCTCATCAATTATGTATTGTCGTATCATTGGAAATATTTTTACGTAATACGATATAGTATACGATGAAATACTTGCATACGATTAAACGTTTCTTACATCGTTGACAGTAATATAACTGAATCGCGTCGCTTAGGATCTCATTGTCTAATCATCTTCCGCGAGTGAAGTAGCAACACATTCCAAGTTCTCATAGTACCGTTATATTATATTTTATTTTCGTTTTGTATATTCAGCGGATATATGTCAATACACTCGGCGAAACAAATTAATTACATAGTTTGACAAATATATACGGTTATAATGTGTAGACTTGTAACGTTGACAGAGCAGTGTTAATCGATTAACGATATATCAGAGATGAGAAAAATGTCAGCAAAGTTTACTTTCGATAGGCCGTAGGAAGCTGAACGTTTCTGATGGCACGTAGTCTGGTTTTTGTCATCGAAGGTGGGAAGTGTGTTAGACTGCTACGGTAACCCGCGATAATACTTCATTATCAGTTTGAAGCGTGACCAAAAGACATACCAGTGAACACAATTATGACAAGTAGACCCAGTGGAAACATGTTCACCGTTTTGATCCTCTGCACCGTATTTTTACCTTCCGTTCTACACGCCAGTTATTTTGGATTGAACAATGAAACGAACGACCAGTGTTTCTGTAAGGTATTATTATTTTTCTTGTTTTATCGTTGTTCAAATTTTTCAGTGCGAAAGATATAAACATAACCCGCGAAACAGATGGGACGTATAAAACAGATGGCTGTATACAGATAACTTGTTTCCAACAGATATTTAGTTTTAACACTTTCGAGTTGGATGATTCAACTAAATTTAAATAAATCTGTGTATATATATATATTTTTTTTTTTCTTTCTAATAATATTCATTATCAATTTTTAGTTGAAAGGTTCTATAGACGACTGTAGCTGCAACGTGGACACAGTGGATTATTTTAATAATAAGAAGATCTATCCAAGACTTCAGAGTCTTCTAGTCAGAGATTATTTTCGTTTCTATAAAGTCAATTTGAAACAGGCGTGTCCTTTTTGGGCAGATGATAGCCAATGCGTTATGCGACATTGCAGTGTGCAACCATGTCCAGAAGTGAGTGTCTCAGGAATTAAATTAATAAAATTAATAAACTTAATGCTAAGCATTTCTTTATTTATAGGAAGACATTCCAGATGGATTGAAAGGAGATGTATTAAGACATACGCATTTCAATGAAAGTCCTGTAGATAAATACAAAGCAGATGCTCAATTTGACAATTGCATGCGCAGTGCTAAAGATCATAACAAAGAACTTGGTTATTTAAATACAACCATTAGGTAAAGAAGTTTCCGTAAGCTTTAGATAGACGTTACATTTGTGTTATGAAACAATATTTTTTCAGTTCAGAGAATTATAAGGATTTCGAGTTGTGGAAGCAGTACGACGACGCTCAAGATAATTTTTGCGTGCAAGAATCTAGTCCTGGGGAATATGTGAATCTTTTGCTTAATCCTGAGAGATATACAGGTTACAAAGGACCGAGCGCGCATAGAATATGGCACAGTATTTATATGGAAAATTGTTTCAGGTATGTTCATTTTATTCTTAGATGAAGGAAAAAATCTCACAAAAGTAGTAATCGACTTTCATTATTGTACTTTTCATTTCAGACCAGAAAATTCTCCTCGTTTTTATATTCAATCTTCAAAAATAAATGGCAAGTTGATTTTGTAAATATTTATGTATCGCAAATGAAAAGCGTTAGTTTATTTTAACACGCGTATGCATACTTTGTGTTTTAGGAATGTGTTTGGAGAAAAGGGTATTTTATCGCGTTATATCGGGTCTTCACGCTAGCATCAACATTCATTTGTGCGCAAAACATTTATTGTCGTCGAAAGATAATCCAATGATCATACGCGGTGGTCAGTGGGGTCACAATTTAGAAGAATTTCAAAGAAGATTTTCGCCGGACACAACCGGAGGCGAAGGTCCTAATTGGTTGAAAAATTTATACTTCATTTACCTATTGGAGTTAAGAGCTCTGGCCAAAGCTGCACCGTACTTGGAACGAGAAGAGTACTATACCGGCAGCAAAGTACAAGATAAAGATACACGTGCGGCGGTAAATGATATTTTAGGTGTCGTCAAGTATGTATGATTTCATGAATTATCGTATCGGTATCTCATTCCGTATACTCATTTAATCGATGCGTATCGTTCAGATCATTTCCAGAACATTTCAACGAAAGCGTCATGTTTGCTGGTGGATCCGAGGCTCAACTATTGAAAGAACAATTTAGGCAACATTTCCGAAATATTTCTCGCATCATGGATTGCGTGGGATGCGATAAGTGTAAACTTTGGGGAAAACTTCAAATACAAGGATTGGGTACAGCATTGAAAATTTTATTCTCGGGAAAGTTCGATAGATGGGAGCCAACGTTGCATAACTTTAGCAGAAGACAATTCTATTTAGAAAGAAGCGAGATCGTTGCTCTTATAAATGGTTTTGGAAGGTAAGCGGTTTTTGGGAAAGCATTGGCACGACCGGTACGATTATTCACGATCTTTAAATCAATTAAATTCTATTTTTACAGACTATCGGAAAGTATCTACGAGTTGGATAGATTTCGACAGCTGATGAGATAGCAGGATTATAGCATGTAATTATGGAACTATTGCGGGAAAAACACATCACATATATTACTTAATATAATTTATGTTTATATAATAACTGATTTGAATCGGTTAGGTGTTACTTAAACAGTTTATATCCTTTGAAACAGGAACAGGAATCCGTGGATTCATAAGTGCACTCACTGTCATTAGTTATAAGACTATATAAACTACTGATAATATTTAACGCATGCATATACCTATATATATATATATATATATATATATATATATATCGCACACGTTGCCTGCACACACGAAAATTTCTGTCTTTGAAAATGCATGCATATACCATAGCTTTATAAACATTTTTCCTACTGTCTGATCTAAGTACTCCTATATCTTCATAGGATCATTATTTTGATCTAGAATATTTGTTATAGTTGTTAATGGACCTGGTCTAGTCTTTACTAAGTCGTACATTAAGTCATTATCTAATATAGTTCAACACTAGCTACAAGCCCCTTCGTATATTTAATAAATCTTTCTACATTACCTATTGGAATCTACTCCGTCAATGGAAAATCATAAATTTTTGTTTTTCGTGTCTCGATCGATACGTATATGCCCGATCATATCCGTATGTTTCAGTTTTATCTCCGGTTGTGGCAAAAAGATACTTGGCCTTATTTAGTTCACTGTTCATTACTGTTCACACTGTTCATTACTTCCATTCTCTGTCTGCTTTTTCGAAATCTGGCCATGATCCGGATATTACTTTTTGCAGACGAGGGGCGTCCGTTATGACTGTTCGTTTTTCAACGGGTATGGGCCCAGTACGCTTCCACTGCGGTCTTCGTTAATATCGATGCGTCTTGGTTTTCGTCCGTTGTAGACAGTCGGTAATACTTTTGTTACTTCCGATGAGGTAAATTTTATATTAGCTAAAGACATATTTAAGTTCTCATAATCGTCCGACAATCCAGCTAGGAAAGTGTATGCCTCGTTCGATATTTTAATATTACCATTCTATTCGTATGCGTTGAATATCACCGGTAGTTTATACAGCTTTATAATTAATAAAAGCGAGTGCGCGTACGAATCCACGGATTTTTGTTCCTCTTTTATCCGTTATTAAAATAAGTAAAGAGCCGCGATAAAAATTGTTATAATTTACGCTCGACGCGCAGGTATCGTCGCTTCTTCGAAACTCGAAATTGTACTCGCATCGAACGTGTCGCAGTGTTTACAAGATTATTCTTTATTGAGTTTATAAAATTCTTACGATTATTCATAATCGATCGTTTCTTTCCATCTGTGATAAACGGTTTATCTGTAAGAAAAAGTGTTCCCATACCAGTTTCGAAAGTAGCTTACGTGCAATTTCAACAAAGAAGAAAGTGTATCTGTTAGTTCTACATACAAAAGTATTTATATATCGGGCAACTCTTGTTTCAGTTTCCATATTAGCATTTGTTCCGGTCAAAGTTTGTCGCAGATTCTATCGCAGTTGTCTTCTCGACATGCTTTGAGCATTACATTGTGTTAGTCTTCTATTAGTAACGTTATAAGATTTTCTACCGCAATACGTTCAATTCGACAAGGTGATAAAAACGCTATAAAAATTGCCTACGATCGTCTAATTTTGTTCCAGATTTCTATGTTATTTTCTGATTAATTTACACGTAAAACACAGACCCGTTGTATACATTACGTTGGGTCAGTGGGACAATAATCTTGGTTTTGTAAATTCACAGGTACATCGATGTACGATTGCGTTACCGTCTTGTTTAGTTAATCATCGAACGTCTATGATTTTATAAACATTTATACGTACATATATATATATATATATATATATACTGTTACCCTAACTTCCGAGAGAGGTGGTAGAACGATTAGATTTTTGCACAAATAGCTGCATGTACACGTTTTTTAAATTTATACAGACGTTACGCTGCTCAATTTCTACCGATTTCTGAGTTCAGACGAGGGTCCAGTGTTTTGTGAATGTAGAGCGCTACCATGATGAAATTAATTAATTGTAAATAGCAACGCGCGAGCCATTCGACACCGTTTATCCTTCACGGTCGAAAATCCGACATTATTTTCCCACCAACTCAATATTTCTATATATTTTAGAACTTACAAACTATTTCATACCATCGCGTATACATTCCTATGTATACCACCACTCGTAAGTTATCGAGCGCTTGATCGATCGAAAGATTACCGATGATAAACTAGAGAGAGAGAGAGAGAGAGAGAGAAAAAAAAGGATTAACAAATAATCTGAAATAATTATAAAGCGATGTACCGTATTGAAGATTTACATGACATTTTCATGACATTTTCATGACAAAGATGCTGTCTTTACCGTACGCGTATTAACGCAAGCGTGTCCAGAAACTTACGAGTGACAGCGCATACCAATTTATTACGGAACAATCGAATTGTGCCGCTTAAAAAAATTACCTTAGAGGTATCTATGTTCTTTTCGATTTGCCAAGGAAACGTGTAAACGAATAATATTCGTCACGAGTATTTCGTACGAAATAAAAACATATTAACCGAGCCTCGCCGATGTTACTATGCCATACAACCTGTTACGTTCGATAAGCTATCGTACAATCGTCTCGGTCGAGACACCTCTCGCTTATCCCGATCTTTTCCTTCTTTTCTTTATCCGTTATCGAAGTACGAGGAGAGAAATTCGATGTATCACGAGATTTCGAACATAGGCGGAGCATCCGAGTTCTCTGCAAATAAGCGAATCGGAGGATATCGAAACGCAAAAGGTTTTCAAATGGAAATCTATCGCGATGTCGTACCTGGTTAACTTTCGAATGCATTCCTCTGGAAAACAATGCGCGATACAACACCGACGTATCGTTCCGATAATGCTCCCGGACAACGGACACCGAAGACATCTTGATACCGGCTATCTGAACCTGCGAAACACGATCACGCTCCTGAATAATCGCCGACCACCCTGCCGGTGATCCCAAGAGGAGATCCGGTGATTCCGATAACGCTATTATTATCTTGCAGTTTGTTATTATTATAACTCTATTGGTATTTACGTAACGGATAGTAGGTTTAAGTATTTCGAATCGTACGAATGCTCTAGTCAAGCCCTAGTCAAAACGAAATCGTTACGAACAAAAGTATTCGGTTGTCCGGAAAGTTCGTGACGATTTATTTTTAATAAATTGCGGGGAGGTCCAGAGGTTTAAAACTAAACTGTAGTCGGATTAACAAAATAATCCAACGAGGTGCAACGTTAAGGTTTTTCAGCGTCAGCAAAGATCATTTATGACAAAAAAGTAAACTTGCATTTACAGAAGGTATTCAAAGCGATTGGTATCGATGCAATGTTGCAATCTTCTTATCACGGATCAAGTATTTCTTATCACTTTGGCACTTATCGAATCACATGCTGTAACAATTCTCTAGCATTTCTTCAGGTATTGTTGGGATGACTTTATAAACAATGTCTTTCAAGAATCCCCACAAGCCAAAATCTATACGTTGAGGGTATCTTCCTGGACGATACCGCAGGACATATCTACGGAGAATGCTTTTTACCATCAAGGTAATTTTGCAGAGATCGAAAAAAACATTTGATAAAGAAATGACAAAAGTCTCTCGATACTTTTCCGACTATCCAGTTATATACCAAGACTTAAATGCGTTTCAATCTTCCGTCAAAATCAGCACAAACTTTCCAGACAACCAAATGCTTTGGATCTTTTGAGTTTTCGGTTTTTCGCTGGAGCAGAGTTAGAAGCCCGTCGCCTCGTCGGCCGTTCGAACGTGTCCGCGAAAATAAGGTTTCCGCGAGAATAGGAATCGCGAATGTCGAGCGGTTCCGACCTCGCTTGTCCCTCGGAAGGAACGCCGCGGCGTTCTCCGCGATCCGTTTCCTCCGTCGCTTCTACCCTTTATCGCACCGTTTCCGGGCTGCACGCTGTATTATGTCTAAGGCACTCGTGTGCGTTGTAAACAAACGCTCGGTATCGTGAACTGTCATCAGCCATTTCGGTGAGCCGCGCGTTCCGGGAGCGCGATACACGACATTGCGACGGGGCTCGGCTCAGGATTCAGCAGGACTCGGTGTCAGTCCGTGGTTCGCGCGTTCGAACGATCGCATCGAAAACCTCCCTTCTTCTTCGGGTCGCGCGAATCGGATAAAACAACCGTTCGTTGTTTAAACAAGTATACACGTGTCGTGCACTCGAACGACCGCATCGAACCCGTCCCTTCTTCTTCGGGTCGCGCGAATCGGATAAAACAACCGTTCGTTGTTTAAACAAGTATACACGTGTCGCGCACTCGAACGACCGCATCGAAAACGTCTCTTCTTCTTCGGGTCGTGCGAATCGGATAAAACAACCGTTCGTTGTTTAAACAAGTATACACGT
>CM052090.1:667106-700049 GCA_028453745.1 Agapostemon virescens
CTTTTAAACAAACATAGAATTCTATTTTATTATTATCAATATATAGACACTGGAGAACGCGTAGGCATAAAATAAATATAAATTCTTTCCCTATTTTACGAAATTATGAACGTCAAAAATATTTTGCGTACGGTAACAGTCAAATAAATCGTAGTGCAAGGAGTTAAGGGAAGGAACGCAGAGGAGCTTCGAAACTTTCTTTCGCATTGTCGCGGGCTGAGAATCACACGGACCAAATACTTATTGAGGTCGGAACAAGTCGAAGGGTTCAGATTCTCGAGGTCGCGGGTGTTCAAATCCTTCCCTGTAACCGGTGCCTTTTTTTCATAATTATGTTGTAATCTGCAACCCAATTTCAATCCGTTGAAACCGCTTTCGCCGTGGACCGCGAGCTTTTAAAGAAGGACGAAACGATTGTTTGGTTGCAGGGAGTGGAACCGGCGAAGGAGTGGGTGGGTCTTCGCCCCGGAAGATTCAGGGTCCGCCTCGAGTCGGAAGTCCTCGAATCTCCTCGCGGAAAGAAGTACATGGTATTGGAAACTAAGGAAATAAATAGCCGTGTCCGTGGACGGTCCTATAAATCGTGCGACTCGATGAACGTACGCGGAATTTGTTTCAGGTGATACACAACTACGGCCACGGCGGTGGAGGGGTGACGATCGGTTGGGGCTGCGCCATGGACGTCGTCGCGATCCTACGATCCAAATGGGAATTGCGCTCGCATTTGTAACATTCGAGGGACAATAAATACACATGTATATGCATACGTACACACGGGTCTGGCCGTTCGTGTTCCCACTGTCGCGTCGCAGGGCGGCGATCCCACCCTCGCGACGAACGCGCGAGCCGTTTAGGAGCGTTCGTGATGTCTTTGCAACTGCGCGAACTTCGTATAACGTGGGAAGACTGCAATTAAGGCAAACCGAGTGAAAGGTTCGGGTTGCGTTTTGCGTGGACAGCAGGGGCTGCCGCAGTGATATCGACGGAGCTGCGTCGAGTCGCGTCGTCGGAGACCGGCCTCTCGCGGAACGAACGAACGCCTTTGTTTCGGCCGTCGCTCGTCGAGAAACGTATTTCGTCGACGATCGTGTCCGGCCGTCCTCGAATTCCCGACGGGGAAAACAATTGATGGAAGCGACTCGCCACGATTTCGCGAGAGACGGTAATCGGCATTCGGGCGATTTCATCGATTCCGATCCTCGAGATAGCGAAGAGAACGGGTTCGTCGTTGCGATCGGGCCTCGAGCGGGTTCGACGATTCGCGTTGTCCGTGAAGAACGAGCCGACGGTTCGCGATACGATGCGTCCGGTCCGATCGAACTGAACGACTCGATGCCGCGCGACGACGACGACGACGTGTCGTTCAAAATAATGAGATGCAACGGTCATGAACGTCGCTGGACACAACCGCAGACGTCTCCCGATGCAGAACCGAGAACGGGAACGCGAGCTCGCCGTTGAGAGAAGCAACACCAGCGACTCCGATTCGAGCTGCGACGCGCGATTCTGCAAAGCCGTTCACGGAGCTCGTCCGTGCGGGAAGCTCTCGGCGTCCGACGCTTCGTCGAGCATCGTCGAATCGACGAAGCAGCTTCGAGAACCGATCGGGAGCTTTCCGTCGGACAGGAAAGACGACAAAGGTATCGCCGCTTCTAACCTAGACGCCGATTCGATTCGATTCTCGAATCTCTTTGTCCTCGCGGTTCGCTCTGAATATGATTATCGCTTTGGGATAAGATAATCGAATGATTGTCGATTCGTCAGCGGACCTTTCGTTCGCGGACACCGACGCGGACTCTCGCAAGGACAGGGACGATGCCTCCGGCAAATCCAAGAAGAAGAAGAAACGCAGGTACGGGGGGTCGTCGTTGTTCCAGCGACCAATACGATTCTCCATTACCGTGGCAGGTGTTCCTTTGAAAGGTACCCGACGATATGCACGAGCAACTGCAAGTACGAGGTGGTGAGGCGCGTGGCGGCGCGTTTCGGCATGAAAGAGGTCACCGAGGACAGCAGTTGGAACCTCTACTGGACGGACCTGAGCGTAAGCGTCGAGAGGGCCAAAGACATGAAGAGATACCAGAAGGTCAACCATTTCCCCGGCATGATCGAGATCTGTAGGAAGGATCTGCTCGCGCGGAACCTGAACCGCATGCTGAAGCTCTATCCGAGAGACTACAACTTCTTCCCGAAGACTTGGTGCTTCCCCGCCGAGTAAGCGGAACGCGACCTGCTCGCGCATTTTTACCGAGACACTATTCTCGCGTTCTCGTTGTTTCAGCCACGGAGAGGCGATGGCCTACGCGAAGCCGAGGCGCTCGAAAACCTTCATCGTGAAGCCCGACACCGGCTGCCAGGGTCGCGGTATCTATCTGACGAGGAATCTAAAGGACGTCAAGCCCACCGAACGCATGATCTGCCAGGTCTACGTGGCCAGGGTACGTACGAACTTTGACCTCTGCAAAGGTTCTTAAAAAATTCTCTCGTGTCTCCGTTTTCTCAGCCTTTTCTGATCGACGGCTACAAGTTCGATCTTCGGATCTACGCTCTGATCACCTCCTGCGACCCTCTGAGAGTGTACGTGTACAACGACGGGCTGACGAGGTAAACTATACGCGGTCTCTTTCTCTCGTTGTACGTCTCTCTCCGTTTCGTTGGTTCGCCGTTAGGTTTGCCACGAGCAGATACAAGGAACCGACCGGGCACAACACGTCGAACGTGTTCATGCACTTGACCAACTACGCCGTAAACAAGCACAGTCGAATGTACGTTATCGACGACGAAGTCGGCAGTAAAAGGTCGGTGGGTAATTCTCGTATATATATATTTTTTTTTTTTATTACCGTCAACTCGAAACGCGTGGACGCAACGATACGAGCCGTTCCAACGCAGGAAGATATCCACCCTGAACAAGTGGCTGAGACTGAAGGACGTCGACGTGGACGAACTGTGGCGGAAGATCGACGAGATCATCGTTAAAACGATCCTGGCGGCGTACCCGATTCTGAAGCACAGCTATCACACGTGCTTCCCGACGCACGACAAAACGTACGCGTGCTTCGAGCTGCTGGGCTTCGACGTGCTGCTCGATTGGAAATTGAAGCCGTATCTTTTAGAGGTAACGATGTCCGTGCAAACGAAACGGAACGAATCGTAAGCATATTTCTCACGCGAAAAAACGCTTCAGGTGAATCACTCGCCGAGCTTCCACACGGACGCGCAGATCGACAAGGACATAAAGGAAGGTCTGCTGATGGACACGTTCGCGATGCTGAACTTGCACGAGTGCGACAAGAAGAAGATCATCGAGGAGGACAGGCGGCGCGTCAGAGATCGATTGCTTCAGGGAATAAGCTGCAAGGAGAGCAGGTAAATCGTCGGCAAAGCGATTTTTCCTGCTCGAGAGAGTAACAGGGAGAGAAAGAGAGAAGGAGGTAGAGAGATCTCGGACGAAAGACTAATTCGGCGACGTTCGCTTCTCGGCGAAGCGTCAACGACTCGACGTTGGCGGTGGCGAAGCTCGATAAACCGGAGGAGGATTGCCTCGAGCGACAGTTTCGATGGGAGGACGAGCATATGGGGAATTTCCGTCGAATTTATCCGTGCCCGGGTCTGCAGAAGTACGAGCCCTTCTTCAAGCAGAACAGCATCTCCGTGTTCCAGGATACGGTGGCGTCGCGGGCCAGAGAGGAAGCCTCGAGGATCCAGAAGGAGGAGAACGAGGTCGACGATGTTCGACGGGGTTATCGCTCGTTCCGTATACGTGATCGGAATCGTTTGCTTTACAGGCGAAGCTCAAGGAAGCCAAAGAACAAGAGTGCAAAAAGGTCAACGGCAAATGGAGCGATTCCAAGCTGCATCCGGAAAGCCCGCAGGTAGCCTACGGCCGCAAGTCGACGTCCACGTCTTCGGCCACATCCAGCAACCGTGGGAGGAGCAAATCCGCGGCTGCGACCAAAAAGCAGCCGATTCATCCGAACGTCAGTTCGTCGACCATTTCTCCTTTATTATTCGTTCGTTCACCTTCGAACGCGACGGAGCTAAAAGTTTCAAAAGTTACGCGTCTTCCTGCAGCTTTGCGTGCGATCCAAACAATTCGGTCAAATTGTCGCTTTTGCTTAGAGGAAAGGCAGAGGAAGGCGCGTAATTTTGTATCGTCGTTCGTGCACCGGAGCTCGGTAACCAAAGTCGATTCGATCGGTTGTTCGATTCCAGGCGAAGAAACAAACCGCTGGCGCGAATCCGGCTACGGCGAACGCTCTGTACTCGTTCGAGCCAGAGATCATCTGCGAATCGGAGGAGCGGGAACGCGTGACGGCGTTGGCTCAGCGAGACTTCCTGATCAAGAGCTACGGCATCCTGGAGCAGATCTACATGGCGATGAAGACGAACGGCACGCTTCGAGCCGTCGACGAGAAGAAGTACGGGCTGTACGGTAGACTCGGTTGCGCCGAGAACGGGACCAAGAGCGCGGTCTTTTGCAGACACAAATGTCAGCAGCATCGTCGTCAACCCGCCGCGGAGACCGATCATTCGTCGCAGTACTCTTTGAAAGCAAGTAGTGTGCGAACCGGTGGAACAGATACAGGCGACCCGTGAAAACCATGGCCGACGGATAATGCTTTCGGGCGTGGAAATGGAAACCCATAGTCTTCCTTCGGGACACGACGGTGTCAGTCGCGCGTCTGTTCCACCGATAGACTCCTCGCGGGTCCCGCTTTCGACCGGGATTAAACGTCCGTCCTTTCTTCTTTTATTCCTGCAGGGTAAAGTACCGGCAGATGACATTTCGTTTACGAACGCGGGAAAAGCAATCGCGGACAAAAGGTGTTGAGACCGCATGCTCGGGTTTTCTTTTCTCTTTCAAAGAACCGTGCGAGGCGAGACCTTAGACCGTGTACGCTTACAGACCCGGCACAGCCAAAGGATATTCATAGGATATTCGTGATATAATAAAGTCAAGGTAACCGACGAAAATTGCCCGTCGCTGACGTCGCAAAACTATTCGAACGCGACGACCGGCAATATCCGAAACAAACGAAAGCCGAGCAAATATTAACCCTTTGCACTCCAAGCAATTTGAATTCCTAACTTCGAGGTATTTTTTTGTCCCAGAAGAATTCTATTATACGCGGTTCATTTCTATTCTATTTTCTATTTTCTAACTTCTTAAATACAAACATTGGAATGTAACAATTGTTTTAAATAATAGTCTGACAATTTTTAGTGTCCCCTCAGAGGAGCCATTGGAGTGCTAAGGGTTAACAAGCGATCGAATAAAATATCTAGAACGAGATACGGCCACCCTTTCTCGATGCAAACCAAAGTATTATCCAAAGCCGGGTTTAGAAGTATACAGGGTGTGTTAAAAATTTCAAAGTCCTTCGAAAACGTAGCGTCGAGTCGCGAATTGGCAAACGAATAAAGTTTTTCAAATGGGTCCTACGAATCGCCGTTTTCAAGAGACTCTGACGTTTCCAGAAAACCCTGTGCACGGTCTAAGGGCGAGACGCGACTCGCATCGACTCGAGAGGCTGCGAGAACTATAATACGGGTATATCGACGCGTTACAGATTTCAAAGTGACCTGCAGCGAGGCACCGGTTCACGTTCGACCGGATATACCGCGGACATTTTGGGTGGACGAGCCGAAATCGAACGATCTGGCATGTCGAACCACCAAGGCTCACGTGGCACGCACTTTGTCGAACGCGCTGCGCCTGCACACACTCGAGAAACGGAGATTTCTCGATTAGGCGAACGCTCGACGAATCGGTTCGACTCGATCTTCCTCCGCGATCGTTTGTAAGAGACAACGCGCGTTTCGGCGACCGGTAAGATCACCGCGACTCCCGCATAGCAAATTTGCGTCCCTTCCACGCGTTCAATTTCGATCAATAAAATATTTTTCGTAAATCGTTTGAATTCTTTCGTGCCGAATTTCGTGCGAACGAACGTTATCTGAAAACTTTTCGTTCATGCTACGGTATACTGCAGGATCTTTGGGAAAAGAGGGAATCGGCTACAGCGGAATTCGAACTCGCCGTTTCGAGATTTCTAGACGATTCAGCTTCCGCGGAACCCTTTTTCTCGATTTTCATATGTTTTCGTAGCTCGGAGGCGATGTTTTCTCACGGGGCGACGTTATAGAAGAGACGATGTAAAAACCAACATGGTATGGATTTGTTATTTCAAGTGCCATATAAATATGTACAATGAGTGAACATGTACACGCCGCAGGAAAACGAGAATGATTCCGCACGCGTGCCTGGACCGCGTGCCGGAATAGCGAGATACGCACGCCGATCTGTAATACGTATAACAATTTTGTTTTATTGCTGACATATATATACATGCGCGTATATATATATTCAGTATTCACACGATAAAAAATAATGAACAATTTGTTCCGTATAGCCGTTTTTTCTTTTCATTCTTTTTTTTCTTTTCCTCTTCTTTTCGTTTGCTCAGCGATGATAACGTGTTTTCGTGCGCGCGCGCGATCCCTTCGGACGTCGTGCGACGGTGACTCGAAAACGTTCCATTTTTGTTTCTCTTTTCTTTTTCCCCCGGTTACAGTTTTTGATTCGGTTTTTGGATCAGCGTCTTCTCCGAGGTTAAGACGGACGAAGATCAACGCAAGATCTCGGCGCAACGGCGACGCGCGCGTCGCTTTCGAACGCTCACCCAAAGCGATTAAAATTAACAACGAATATAAGTTGGTTGGCGGTAACGAACATCGATGTCGTAGAAAATAATGATAGAACCGTGACAATGATAACAGCGACGAAGCGACGCAACCAAACCGCTCGAGCTACCCCCGAGCCTCGGTTCGCGACCGGAAATGGTTCTTTCGACGCTTCCGGGACGGATGTTCAAAGGGCAACCGTTGAATTCAAAATGCCGCGACATCCTCGTCCCGAGAACGTTGATCCTCGTTTCTCTCGGAGACTCGTCGTCGCAAATTTACCTATCGGCGAAGTCGAGCACCGTTCGCAACCGAGACTTTGGCTGGCACTCTGCGAAAACGCTTGTCCAGAGAGGAAGAGGTTTCGAGTTCGAGGCGGAAAAACTTCCGCGGTGCGATCTAGCGCCGTCTTTCCGATTCGTCGGCTTCTTTTCGGACATTGTTGCGATCGCGCGTACACGATCAAAAACGAGAAACAACTCCGACACACACTCGCACAGAGAGGACAGGCACACACGCACGCATTAATGATTCGCGGATGCGATACAGGGGGTATTTACAGGTCGCGTTATCGCCGTACGCGGGTTTCGTGACGTTTCTTCAGCACCGTGTCGAGTTTCTTCGAGGATGCAAAAGGCTTCGCGCGTATACAGGGTGTCCCAAACACGTTCCAGTTCCTTGAGAGAGGCGATCGTTTCGTTTCTCGTCGACAACTCGAAAGCGAAGTACATCTTCACCGAGGGAAACGTTTCTTAGAATAATTTTCGGAATCGCTTTGCCAAGGAACTCGGACAACGCGTTTTGGATACCCTGCGCGGAGAGCGCGAGGAAGCGCTGGGTGCTCTCGATGGACTCTAAACGCTTCCGGAAAGAACAGATCCGAAACGAAAAACTAATGTAGGAACCGTAACCGAAATCGACGTTGTAACGGTTCTCGAGCCCCGAGCCTACGTTCTCTTGACCGTTTTTAACGCTTCGAATGCCACGTCGCTGTTGAACAAGCGACGGAATTGTTTGTCGATATTTGAAAACGAATTTATACGCTGATACGTTCGTCGCGCTAAATTTAGCCGAGCTCCGCAGAATACAAGAAGGTCGAAGGGCTACCCATGTATATCGTACATTTTCTCATACATTTCGTCTTTAATTTTATGAAATTTTTCTGGTTGTTGGCTTGGCAATATTAACGCGTCGAATGGCTCGTGGACACGACGATTTCTTCGTTTTTAGAAAGTAACTTTTGTCGCGACAGGCAAAAGCAAATAACCGAAGTCTGAAATTCATAGGTTGCGGTGTCGTAAAACGCTAACAAAGAAACGTAGATTTCCATACCCGGCAATCGTAGAAGAGTAATAATTTTTGCGTTCCTTTGCACTGGAACGGCGACTCCGAGGCGCCGGTATAGATTCTAACACTATTTTTCGAAAGAGCGTTCGTATCACCAAATGCGCATTTATATTCTATAAATTGCTAAACGTTCGACCGTTGAACGAGGCAACAAGTTTGACGTCAAACGCATAATGTAAAAAGGATTCCACGGAATAAAAATGTACAAAGAAGCGTCTTGAGTTTCGAATTAAAATTGCCCGACCGCAGAGGGTTAAAACGACGTCAATATTATCAATGAAATTTCTTGGGGTTCCTTTTGGAAAGATACTATAAGTATTGGATCAAAAATGCATTGATTGAGAGGTATGAATTTTGCGCGCAATGTCCATCGAATTTCGTCGGGATTCGAAGCGGTGCCGAGTTTTCGCAGCGACGGCATTCGACGCGTTAGTACCAGAATCGCCGGAGAGGAGAAAAGTCGTTTCTCCACCCTCGCGCCCCGAGCAACACGTTTTTATTTTTCCCACCCCCCGGAAGAAACTATCTCGAGCTTAATCCCTTGCATTCTTGTGTACAGAATCGTCCGCGACAGAGAAAAAGAAAGTAACGTTAATGATTTCCGGCGTGACCTCATCCCCCACCCGCCGCGCGACGCGACAAGATGCACAGGGTGTCCCGGTTAAACGGGATCACCGAAATATCCGATTCGTTTACCGTTGCGCGAGCGAATCTTCCGCTCGAACCAACGGCCGTTCTCTCGGGGTGGTTTTCCAATGAGATTTCGAGGTCACCGATACGTTTGCTACATCGTATTTCTTTCTGTCCCTATTCTCGCAGAGGTCCACTGCATGGTGGAGCGTCGCGACCCGCAAAATAACCGTATAGAATGTTATCGGTGACTTTGGAATCCCATAAAAGAAATACGATCGCGACAAAACGTTCCTCGCACCGTTACAACGCGTCTTCCGGAACGGTGCAAGCGTGTTTCGCAAAGGGTTCTTGCAGAACGGTAAATAAAATGGATATTCGGGCGGCGCCGTTTGGTTGGAACGCCGTGTACGACAGAAAGATACACGAAGATGGTACTCTCTCTCTCTCCCGCTCTCTCTCTCTCTCTCTCTCATTCTCTCTTTTTCCCTCTATTCGTTGTAATACTAGTATGAGCATTATGTAGTTATAGGATCCTGTGTTTATGTTACGCGCGTGTAATATTCGTTAAAAAGGATTACAGTAAAACAAGCTTAAAAGCGTGGATTACACAGAGAGAAACGCCGAGCAAAAGATCGCCGGAACAACGGGAGCGTCTGCGACGAGCGGCGAACAGAGAGAGGGCTTCCGGTTGTTCCGAGCGACTCTTGATACCTTTCGAAATTAGTTCTCCGTTTAATACAGGCGTGAAATACGTAAAATGATAAAATTGGCTATATTTCATACATATGTATATATGTATATATATATATATATAAAAAGAAAACGAAAAGGAAACTATACAATGCGTGGGACTCGTTTAATTTCGCGTTAGCTGCCGACGGAATTCAATTTTCGCTTTCCCCCCTCGATCTCGCGTTCCCTGCTCCGTCGATCGTTCGCGTAGATTATGCTCGGCTGTTTCGTCGACGACGGTCGAGCATGCAACGAATAAGACAGTTCGATCGAAACTCCGTCGACGGACTGCGAATCTTCGCGCGTATCCGACGTTCGATCGAATCGGAACGCTTTTCTGTCGAGCCGTTGATCCACGAGCGGACTCGAGGAACGCGTCGAATCAAAAACGCGGTGAAACGAGAAACGTCGCTCGATATCTACGATCGGTTGAGTCGACGCGTTTTTAATAATTATGCACAAGTCCGAACAGTCCACTCGGTGATTTCGATTGGCATTTCGTTCGCTGAGAGATTGTCGCGAACGCGCCAAAGGTTCGCAGGCCATTCGACGACAAGGGGATGTACGCGCGAACGTGTGCGTGTCTCCGTATCATGTTTATGCATAAAAATTTCGTTACCGTAACTAAACACGATACTCCGTTCGCTACATCGACGCGCAGTATCTTGAGCTTGATTCGTGTTCGCACGAATTTTTGTTACCGTATGGAGCCGTATGTTAGCGAGTCTATCGATTAGGATAAAGGTACTGCAAACAACGCTGTACAATACGTTTGAACTTTGTTTCGCGTTCGCGGGTTCGACCGGCGATTGCTCGTAGACTCTATACTTCGAAGAGAAAATCCCGTTTTCAGCTCGTATCGGGCACATCGAAAGTCCACGAGAATCGTCCGTTATCGGAACGCGAAATAGATATCGGACAGTGTGTGTGTGTGTGTGTGTGTGATAATCGATCGAACGGAATTCCTGCTGTTGCCTCTTGTTGGATCACACGGAGAGCCCACGTAGAAAATGTTATAAAACACGTTACTGATGCGTGCCGGATGAATTAACAGCATAAACCATGGCAAGAAAGGATATACGATCTTTGCTGAAACAGAAACTCGTCCCCCCGTATTTTTTTCACCACCGTCTACCTTCTTCTTCTTCTTCTTCTTCCTCTCGTTTCTCTCTATCTCTTTGCCATCGATGGATCTCCGCAAACAGATAGAAATATTTTTATACATATACTGTATTAAAACTTCTATTTACATTCCGAGTATATATACTCTAAAACTATAACGCTAACATATCTCGAAAGTATATAACTGACCATGGTTTATACGAAAATACTTGAAATATAAAAATACAAGAATTGCAGCACTTTCATATGTGTTAATGCGTTGTTATTGGGGGGGTAGGGGTGGGGGGCAAGAAAACAGCGTTTGCGTATCGATCTGTGTGAAACGCGTTTCTTCGGAGACCCAAAATACTTCGGTAAACGGTTTGAATTATGCGAAAACACTGGATTCAGGATTATCTTTTTCCGACGTCTCAAATACTCCATGGTAGGTACGAACATTTACAATAAAATATCGCGTTAGAAATTGTCCGATATTCGCGCAACTCCGTCCTTGAACATTTCAATGTGCATTCATCGTTTCACCCATTTTTTTGTTTTTTTTTTATTGATTTTCATTTTTCGAAAGTGTATCACTCGGTGTTTGTTTGGATTTTCTTGATCGACGCGACGAGCATGACAAACGGCGATATTCGTTAAGCGATATAATACACGTTGTCGACTTGCAATTTACCAGGAACGTTCATCCGAATTTCAACGAAAGGAGCAGAACATTTATTTTTCTTTTTCTTTTTCTTTCTTTCTCTTCCGGCGATGCGCGTGCATTTTTCAGCGTCCGTTCGTCGCCAATCGCGCTACGTACGTTTTTCTTTACCGTATGTACGCGTTACCGATTATCCTTTCAATTTCGAATTAAATGCGATTAACAGTTACGATGAAATCGAACGAAGTCCTTTTCGACGTTTTTATACTTTCTTTTTTAAACATTTCTCTTTCTCTTCCACTGTCCTTCTTCTTTCTTTCCTATCTTTTCTTTTTTTTTTTTTAAATTTTTCGCGCAGCTTTCTTTAAAAAACGTGCATGCCTCCTGGACTTTTTGTTTTTTAAAATATGTTTTAGGTTCTAACGGTAACAGAAAACAAATCAACCGTCTAGAAAATCCTCTCGAGTTCGTGTCATAAATAAACATTTTTTGTTAAACGGACGAATCCACTTGTCATGAACAGACTCAAAATTTCATTAAATTTTCGAACGTATGTTGCTCCTATGCCGTCCTCTGAATCATCGATACCAATCGCAATGATACCCTAATATTTCAACAAGTTAAAGCTAAGATATTAACAAACAGCGCATGTTTATATTATATGCACGATTTCGCTCGTGCACTAGTGTATATCGCATGTGTATACGTGTGTGCAATCGCACGCGCATATGTGCGTGTTACAAGGTGTAAACGCTAACAAAGAGTCACTCGTGCGTCGCATATACGACGTGTCAAGAAGTGTTATGGTTTAAATTTGACCAAAGGTATATTTTTCGACTGCAAACACTTATCACACACCCATTCCGCGTAAACTTCTGCCGTTAGTAATTGATAGGCGGTTTCCGACAATCCCGTGCATCCCCTGGAACGAATTAATCGAATACGTGCGTGTATAAGTAAATGGTAACCGACTATTCGTTGGTCTGGACGTTATATACGATAAGACATACTTGCAGCGTACCTGTGAAACCAGAAATTGCAACCAGACTCGCAAAGAATCGCTTGGTCGTTGTCGTGCACTTCTTTGTGACACACTCCGCATGGATAAATGGGCGGAGCATTGGGGTTCTGTGGGTTAAACACCATTGGTTGGTTTGGAGGGTATATCTGAAACAGTAACGCACACCGTTATCGTTGTTTCTCTTTGGAAATTTGCTTTCGCGAACGACTACGCGAATCGTTTGGACAACGTTCGAATTACCTTTCCTGCAGAGACTGGCATCGGTTTTGGTCCCATTCCCGGTGGGCCTTGAAAACCATGCGGCGGCATAGAGCCACCCATGTTGATGGGATGGCCTATCGGTGGACCTCCACCCATATTACTGGACATGCTGCCCATCGGGCCTCCCATGTGGCTCATTTGATTGTGATGACCGATACTCATGTTGGACATATTGTTCATCGGTGGTCCGCCCATGTTCATGCTGTTTATTTGATTCGGACCGCTCATGTTCATATTGTTGGTCACCATGGAGCTCATGGTGGTCATAGGTCCGTTCATCGGCCTTCCCAGATTGTTCAGATTGTTGGCCATGTGATTTGGATGGGGTTGAGATCCGTTGTGTCCCAATGGACTGTTCACGTTGTTCATCGACGGGCCGTTCAATGGGCTGTTCGGTGGTATATGGCTATTGATATTATTCATGTTCATCGGTCCGTTGGGCATGTGATTGGACCCACCCATCGTGTTCATAGGAGATCCCAAAGGACCGCCCATAGGACTACCCATACTGTGTCCCATGTTGTTCATCGGACTACCCATCGGTCCGCTGTTCATATTGTTCATCGGGCTACCCATGGGCGGACCGCTGAGTTGAGAATTTCCCATGTGACTCATATTCATGTGGTTGTTCATGGTATTCATCGGACCGGGCGGCATGTTGGGACCCATATTGTTCATGGGACTCATGCCACCTATCGGCGCGTGATTCATCGGCGACATGGCTCCCATGTGATTCATATGATTCGTCATAGGCGAATTCCCCATCGGACTCATGCTGCCCATGTTGTGAGGCATCATAGGGCTCATTCCGCCTATCGAAGTCAACGGACTCATGCCTCTCATGGGCGGTCCGCCGATGTGATGCGGATGGTGCGGATGCATGTGGGGCGGTCCGCCGTGCATCATGGGAGTTTGCGTCGTTTGCGGCGGCGTATCGTCGAAAGGGTTACTAGCCACTATCGTGTCTCCGTAGCCCGTCAACGGCGGAGGTAATAAATCCTGAAAATATATTTTTCTCGTTGAATCGAATAGAACACAATGGGATGAAACCAAGAAGGAGAACGTCATCGACCGAGACTCTCTTACCTGCACGGACGGAGGTTGTTGAGGAGGTGGCTGAGCGACGTTAGCGTTTGTACGTCTTTTCTTCTTGGGATTGGCACCGGCGGGTGGCGGCGGCGGTGGATGAGGGTGAGCAGAAGATTCGGGATGCGGGGCGCTAGGTCCCATATTCACACCCATACCCATACCCCCCAAAGGCATCCTCGCAAAGGGTGGCATGCCTGCAATATTGTGGCTCATTTCCTTCGCTCTCTTCCCTTATTTTAACATGCCTTATCAGCACCACAATATTTTCGGCAACAAGCGTCTTCCGCTGCTCCACTGATATTTACAGATGAAAAGGAACGCTTGTCATTACATTGCGTTGTCTCGCGTTGACCATACTTAAGAGTACTCTATGGGAATATCTAAAGTTGGTCTACGACACGCGGTGCGCTCAAATTAACGAGCAGTTCCATCAAAATATACGACAAATCCGGTGAAATCGTTTCGCGTATAAATTTTGAGTCGCGCGCGACTCGATCGCGTTCGAGATAATCGTGAATTTATGAACGCGTACAGACAAACGAGTCCATGTACGATTGGAAGGTATTATATCCGTGTATGTAAATATAAATAAGGGATACATCGGAGCGGGTTTACGAAACAACGATCGTTCGTGTAAAAATAATGCGTGTTCTCGAACGACAGTATGTTCGCAGCGATAAAACTAACGTAAAAAAAATAGGCAACCCCTTGAAAAGAGAGCAAAATAAAATCCGCCGATGCCAGTTTCTCGGACCAACCTAACCTACACATTTTTCCAAATCGTCTACCCGTGCTCGTCGATGGGCAATAAGGCGCGCACGGTTTCGCGATAAATAGGAGCCAGTGAAACAAATACGATTCCCGTACTTACCAGCGCATTATAATTGACAAGATATCGATGCGTACATGGCTCTCCCGTTTTTTCGGCAGGGACCAAACCATTGAATTGTGTCGTGCGCCTAGCTAGCTTTAACGGTTAGATCGACGCGATTTCTTGTTTCTCGCGTTCGCACTTCACCAGTCACATATTTTACGGTAGCACGAGCCGATTTCACATTTAAGAATCCGCGAAAAGGACACCGTAAACACTGGCGAGATGTCAAAAGCGTACGATGTAAGGAAACGCACGCCAGCCTTTCAGGTCGCCATTGTCGCGTTACGCGTGTCCCTGTAGTTGTATTGTTCCGCGCGAGCATAACGCGCGGTGCATCCTACAGATGTCGCTACCGTCCGCATTCCTGAAACATTCGGACCGTTCGTGTAACCGGCAATGCGTTCCAATAACAACGATAAAAAATCATTAATTCCATTGTGTAAACAACGAAATAAAATTATGCACGATATCGACGTTGATCACGTGTAACTCGTACATTCCGTGCAACGCAACGGCATACGGATTACATCGAAGAAATCTCGAACAGACGTACGTAAGCATCTAATTTATTTCCGTAGTCCGACCTGTCTCGTTACCGCGTTCGCGTTACTCGAACGTAAGCCACGCTGCTACGCGTCGACTAGATTCGAGCCTTTGCCATTCGAATTTATTTCACAAACAAGAACGAACAAACATGGAATCAGGGGAGGGATAGAAACTCTACTGATTAAGAATCGGCCAAGAGACTGCAGAAGGGCCTAGACAACTAGGAAAATGTTTTAGGATATCCTATGTGGAAACAGGGATAGGACCAAGAAAGGGTATATGGATTTAGAGACGGGGCAAGGGGAAGGGATTAGGTAACCAGGAAAGGGAGAGACGTTCGTTCTTCGGGGTACAACAGAGTATAACCAGGGTCGTCCAAAGTCTTTTCAACTCTGCGGTTCGCCGAGCTCAGCGGCTCTAGGAGGACCGAGAATTTTTCTTGTGTTTATTTGCTTGCTCTAACCTCGGCGTGCACGTTCGTAGATCGATGGCGGTGCAATGCCGCGATCTCGACGGCGATCGCCGCGCGATCTTTCGCGTTGGCAAATTTTTGCGGTAGGGGGGTTGTGAATGGCATAGGAATCGCATCGACGCCGGACACGCTCTCGCACATTCTCGTTCGAATATTATAGATGGAGGGTTGGAGGTTCGGAGGGGGTAGGGGATGCCTATAATCGATCTTTGCACAGCTATCGAGTACAGTGGCTATACTCGAAGAGCGCAGGAAAAGGCGTTCGCGCGATTCGTCTTGGTGCGAGAACGTTTTTGAACCGGGGGCAAAGCCGGAGAGACGCGAAGTTCGGCCAAGACGGAGCAGTTTAGTTTCGAGCATACGTTACTTAGACAGCGCTATTACGCGCGGCTGAAATTCTCCGTGGCTCTCCTTGTTTCTCTTTCGGCGATTCCACGCGTTATACCTTCCATCCGCATTAGGATCCGGGAGTTGTCTCTGTGACCCCGGAGCGGAGGCTGTACGCGTCACTTTAATTATTTGAGTTGCATTAGCAAGTTAGCACGGTTTAACAACTGGAAATGGGTTCCGCGACAATATCTACTGCGGACAGTTGGCTCTCCCAGCTATTCGTAATACAGTTGGCGAAACTACGATCAAGTTGTCTTATCTCCGGGCGGGTTTTATTTCGACGAGGACACTCGGGGCGAGGTAACGGGTCGAGAGACAGTTCCGACAGGGACTGGGTAGAACGTCGGAGGAGAACGGAACGTTTCCCCTCGCGCTTCGTCGCGGGAATCGAGTCCGAACGACGACGTTCGCTTTCCGATCGAACGAAAATAAAACTTCGAAGTCGAAGATTATCTCTGCGCCGCGTTTCGACGAATTTCTGCACGTTGCTCGGGCTCGCTCGATAAGATATAATATTTGAAGAAGCTCTCGAATCCTCGAGAAAAAGGAAATCTCGAGCATCCAGGTCAGACGCTCTCGGGCAGGGAGAGCCGGGCTACCGGTTCATCGATTCCGTTAATCGCCCGGCCACTTACAGCTTATTTCTATCGGCGGATAGATTAAACATCCGTGGCCGAACGTCTTGCCTCTAAATCATAAATTTCCCGTATGCCACGGGTACACGACGGACGTCCGTCGTCTGAATCCATCGAACCGAGTCGCGCGATTAGCGAAGAACAAGCGCGTACACTTGGACCAGACTTGCCATCGAAGTTCATCAGCCTTGGGACAGAAGAGGCATTAGCAGTCGCATTAGCAACTACCGCCGCTACCCGGCGCCGCGTTCATCTAAAGTTTGCGCATTAAGATGGTTTATTATGACATAGTCGCGGGCTCGTTCCATCTTCAATTCGCGTTGCCTCTGCTTAAAACCGCGAGGAACAAAGCGCCGGTGGACGGCAAAGGGAATCGACGACGGTCGCGCTCGTCTCGTTTTCGTACCGCAAGGGTTTTTCCCGATTTACATGCGATTTCATCGCGCGGATCTCCGTACTCTGTGCTATCCGGTTTGCAGCGCCCTCGAATTCGTAAATTCGCGCACCGTATTTCGCGGGGTCGTAAATCCAGCTCCGTTTGCTCCCGACAAGATTTAGGAACGCCGGTGCGCGCGGCTGATAATTAACTGCGCCGTGTTCAAACGAAGCTCGTCTTTTCTAAATCAACGCTGGACGTACAGGGTGTCTCGCGAACGTTCGACGTCCTCGAAAGCGACGAAAAACGTGCATCGATTTCGATACGAGAATTTGGAAAGATCTTACGACCGTGCGAACCAATTTCGCGTCTTCCTTGCGTTATTGTTTCTGAATCTTTTTCTGGCCGTCGGATCTTTCCGTTTCGAAGCGTTTTTCTCTTTTCGGTGGTCGGATCCGAGACTCCGCCGTCAAAAGTTTCAAGTTAAAAAGTTAGATTGAAACCGAACGGGATGAAATAACTAGAAATTTTAATTCTCCCGAGATCTCGGCGAGGCGACACGGTTGCCGCGGGAAAATTACGCCGCGGCTGGATCGTAGATCGTAGATTTTTGCCTCGGTCGTTGCGCGATCGTTTTCGAAATCGGGCCGCGCCAACGTGGAAGTAATAGTTATTTCCCTCGAATTAAAGTAACCGGAAAATCGCGCTTTCAACGTTGCACGGGGACCGGATACGGATCGTTCGATAAAGCGGACGATCGAATCTAGAAATTGCCACCGCGCGACGAACACGCGGTCCAGGGGACGCGCGATTTTAGCGTACGGCCGTGGAACGCTGCGAGTAGTTTCGCGGCGACGAAACGAGAGCGCCAGCGAACGAAATTACGCCGGCGATTGTTCAAACTGACAGGAGAAAGGCGAGCCAACGCAATTTTCATGTGTTCATTGGTCCCGATCGATTGGCGTCGAAAGCGTGGCAAAACGCGGTCGTCTCTCGCCGTCGTCGATGAATTCCGACGGCGAGGACGAAAATATCGCGAGAAATCGCGGCGGTCTGCCTCGCGGCCTTTGCAACCAGTTGAATTCGTCGGTTTGCGGTCGCGACGCGATCCTGAGCCGAATTTAGACCGTTCGCTTTGGACGTTCGTCGTGATCGTTGCGCGATGCAAGGTGCAAAGACGGTCCAAAGCGACCGGCGGACGTCGTTGCATCCTAAACACCCCGCCGCACCCCATGGCCTAAGAAAATTCTACATAAATATCGCCCTTCGACAAAATAAATCAGTCCGCATCTCTGCCTCGAGAGGAACGGATCATTATTCGGTCCACCCCCGTGACATCGGTGGCGACGAAAGTTTCCGGGGAAATTCGAACGGTATCGAGCGAGGCAAATTTTCGCTAGTGGATGTTAACGCGTCGATGGATGCGGCTCGATGCGAGTTACGCGGAAACGTCGACCTACTTGCGTCGCAGAGTTCGTAATTTCGAAGACGTTTGAGATTAAATAATTCGAGGCCTGTGTTATCGAGTCTTCTCGATGGCGCGGCGTTGGTCGCGGCAGTTTGGACGAATTTGCGGTTCGATGTCCGGATCGGCCGAGCAAACGTCGAGATGGGAGTCGATGCTCGGCACGGCGAGAAGCGTCCGAGGCAAACGAACGAACGAACGCGAAAATCGTGGAGCGCGCGCGTTGCACGACTTGTTGCGGTGGCGTAAGCGTACCCCGAGGCTGTCGCTCGCTCTTTATCGTAGCTTATCCCCGAGGTGAACGGCCGAATGAATCGTTTCCGGGAAACCGACGCTGCTTCGTGTCCATTCAACAACGGTTTCATCCGCCTTTTTCTACTTTCTCTCGTTCGCGCTAGCTCGGGCTCGCTCGACGGACCGTTACGCGGCGTCCCAGTGAACTTTCACCTTGGGATTTCCAGCTCGCAGTTTCTTCCAGCCTCCGATCGGAGCCTCCGCTTGCGCGGTCGCGTCGAAGATCGCCGAAGATCGTTGAAAATCGCTGAAAATCGCTGAAAATCGCTACAAAGGTTCGCGCGCAACGCTCTCTCTCTCGAATCATCGCGTCAGCCGAATACTCTTCCGCGTCGAGCTTGATTTCATTAGCTCCGACGCTCGGCCTCGGCTAAACGCGTTAACGATCGAAGACGTATATCGTTAAAGTTTTTCCAAGCCAGCCCCGAACCAGCCGACCTGAATTTCCAATTCCGCCGAGCTTCGGGGATTTTATTAACCGGAAGAAGTTGCCGCGTCACCGGCCGACTGTTTCTCCTCCACCGCGTTCACCGCCTCCGCTGCCTCCGAAGCTTCCACAGCCTCCGCCGGTTCCCTCGTCGGTTCTTTATCGCGTAATTAGTTTTGAGAATCGAGGGAATGGTCGGATGCCGCGCGACGCGAACTTTGAGCCGGTTGATTCTCTCGAATCCGCTCGCCAAGGAAGATCAATCCCGCGCGCATTCCGCTTTATATCGGCGCGTTTGTACCGACGGGATAACGGCAGCGGGCGAGCAGCATCGTACGCACGTTCGCCGATGGGGTCCGAAAGGAATCTTCTGAAAAGCCTTGAATAGGCTTCCGGTCGATAGAGTGTTAAAAAATAAAACAGTTAGATTATTAATCCAACTTCGTGTACAGATAGGTTATAAGTCGCGTCCAATAAAGCGATCTTACGAAGTACGAAAAAATTAGCCTGTTGGACGGATCGATTAATTGTTCTTACGATTACTCTACACCGGATAGTATCGTTCAAACGACCATGTTGCATCTTGTTCGTTCGGTTCGCAGTCCCGTGACACGGACAAGATAAGCTGTACGCTGGTCTAGACTCAAGATTCGTTGGAATAAAATCGGACTCGTCGGAGCAACCGGAATAGAATGGTTGTCCGGTCACGCTGGACGCAGGACCGCAAAGGGTTAACCTCTGCGCTTTGGCGCGTCCCCTTCTCGGGTTGCAAAGCATTCGCGTGGATCTCGCGTTTCGATTTTATCGCCGGAAAATAAAGATCGAATCGGCGAGAACCGATAGTTTCGCGAATGGCCGAATCGTTCCCATTCGGGGAAAAATAAAAGCTCGAGCGCGACGAGCGGCGCTCGTAGATTCCGTCGGCGAACGATTTTTCGTCGATTCGACGGAGAGACGCGATGGACGTGCTTCGCGAGGGAAACGACGATTCGCGAGACGGAACGCGATCGAGCGAAGGTAACGGGCGAGCGCGGTCCGTAAACTTGGCGCAATTTAATTGAAAGTAACGTAATTGCGCCCCGGCCGGAAAGAAGAGGGGTCTCGCTGGGAGCCGAGATTTATGTCCCCGTCCGAGAAAGGAATCGCATTGCGCGGTAAGTTATTCGAATTTTCCCGGAAGAGATTAGCCTTGGTAAAAGGGCTGGAAATAGGAGCGAGCCATCCTTCTCCGGCTCTAATCTAGCGGCGAGCCGGTCCCGTTGATCCACCCGCCGCTAGATTTATTCGCCGGTCGAGGATTAGCGAGCGTCCGAGTATCGTCGAGCACGCGGCCGTCTCGATTTGTATCGCGCTTGTTAGCGACGCGATTACTTCGAGAAAGAAATCGAAAGTGGAGGGACGGACCCGTCGCGAACGTTGCGTCGTTTCGCTTTCGACGCGAGTCGCTCGTGCTCGAATACTCCTCGTCCACGAGAAGCTGGCCAACGGAAAGTTGCCAGTATCGACGCTCCACCAACCGATACCTTTATTTCGCGTAACAATTATTTCGCAACAGTCTCGATTCGTAACCGTCTTTCCGCGTATTCTCGACGTTTTAGAATTTACGCGGTTACCTACGATTCGTTGGAACGACAGCCACGATAGGCACTGATTTATAAAGGTAACGCAACCGTCGCGTACAATAAAACAAACGCGTATTTCCAACGAAACTATCTTTAACGAACCAACGACTGCCACCGAGCATGGAACACGAGAACGAGACGCATACGCTACGAGTTGTGTTTTTAGAATGACTGATGAGACGATCGTTGGCGCAAAGGTAACTTCGTCGACTGCACGTTTTTCCGTATTAGCACGATTGGCTTTTACATTCGCGTGGAAGGGAAAAATTACCGTCGAAATTTATGGTCGTACCCGAGTACGTCGCACGCGGAAAAACCGCGCGTCTCGAGGGTCGCATTTTGTTATACGATTAAAGTACATACAGTAGACAAGGTGTTATCGTTCAGCACTTTGACTGCCATGTCACCCATATATGGGTGACCGAATTGTTTGTCCACGTTTAAAAATTAGTTTGTACATTAACCCTTAGCACTCCAATGGCGCCTCTAAGGCGACGCTATAAATCGTCATAGTATTATTCAAAAGAATTTTTACGTCGCTATATTTGCATTTTAAAAGTCGATAGAAATTCAAGCCTTTACAAATGAGTAGTAGTAACAAACTTTCTATACATGAATGAAAAATATCGATGTGCAGTTAAACTATTGAAGATCAAAAAGTGTCTCTAACTTTGTGTCACTAATTTCAGGTTTTCAGTTGTTGCTTCATTAGATAAATTGCTTTGATTGTGTGGGATTTTTGAGGTTGTTAGTTTGGCAGTTAAAGTGTTAGAGAGTAGTGAACTATGTTCTTGCTCCACGCTTTTTGGAAATAGTGAGACGAACGAGGTTCGAAGGATACTCTCGCGAGCGGACAAATTAATATCTGGAAAGACGACGGATGGAGGAGAGTCGAGGAATGGAGGATATCGTTCTCGAAAGGCGACGAAAAATTCCCGACGAACCAATCGGTTTCTCCGGGGAATTTTCGGTCTGTTCGGGTCGTCGGACCCGTCTCTCTCGGTCGGTGTTATATCGGTATCAGGATCGCGCTCATTACGCCGGGTTTCGAGCGGTCTGGCGGCGTAATCGTCGGATAAACTCGCCGCGGGTAGAAATCACCGGGCGACGAATCGCGCGACGTGACCAACAGGACAATCAGCCATATCAATCCTTTATTCTGCTCCCCTCCCGTTGCACCCCGTTCCGGCTTCGGCGAGGGAACTCGTTCCGTTGGAACGATCGAACCGCCTCGAAAACGATCGGCTATTCAAACGGCTCTCGAGGACGAATCGCTGGTCGAAAAAAAGAAGAAACGAAAAGAGAATAGAAAAAAGAAAGAGCGGAACGAAGCCAATGACAGATAGGTAGCTCGGGGATGAAAGGTGAAAAAGAAGGAATAAAGAGGGAAGAAGAAAAAGGAGAAAGAGAGGAAAAGAGAGAGAAAGAGAGGAGAGGAGAGGATGCGTGGAGGATCGGGACGATAGGTCAACACATTCGACAAGGAATCCATCCCATTGATGCCGCAAAAGCTTCGAGTTGCCCGGTCGAAAGTACATCGACGAATCCAGGCCCCTTGTAATCTTTATCGATACAAGGCACGATTTCCCCAGCCTCGCCCGCTGCGCTGTCCGCCTCTTTCCCTGTCGCTTTCCAGAGTTCACGTGCAGGGACGTACTTTCGATCTCGTCGCTCTCTTCGTTCGCCTCGTCGGACTCTCCGTGTCGTCCTTTCCTTTTCTTTCTTTCGGGGCGTCTGCCCTACGCCGAACAGTTTAATCGTATTTCACGGTGGATCAGCTCGCCGTTCGTTGCTCTTGCTCTTTTTCGGTTCACGCCAATTCGACGGCTGTTACCGTCCCGAACAAACGCGCGCGTTCGAGCGAAAAAAACGCACGGAATCGTTGACTGCCCATTAAATCCGTGGCTCGATCGCAGTTTTCCTCCAATGCTGTTGTTGTTTCTCTCTCTCTCTTTTTTCGCACGCGAGCGAGCGCGCGCGAACCGCTCTTTCGACGAACCATGGAAAATCGAAAGAAAACCGTGGGGGATTCCGAAGCGTTTCGCGACGAAAAACTCGAGACGGAATTACATATTTACGGCTCTCGAGGAATCGGGAGGAAACGCCGAAAGGATTCTCGTTCGGCAGTCGATCAACAAAACGATGCAAACGTTTGCCGACGATACATGCTGGAAAAAAATCGATGAATCGCCTGAAATGGAAAAAGGAAAGCAGCGATGCTCGCGGCACGCGGAGCGCTATCGGAACGAGACGATCGATTTAGCCTTGGAACGGAACGCGGGCACAACGGCTCCCGCGTGATTCGATTTCGGCCGAAAACAGAGTTTACGGTATACAAGATTGCGTACGCTTTTCATCTTGAAACAGATACGCGCGAGGATGTCTTCGGTTCGAATCGGAGCGTCGACGACCCGCAAACGTTTCGACGGTAAAACGTGAGGAAACTCGAAAGGCGTCGACGCAGCGGTCGATTTGTCCAAGGAAACGGCTGGTTTGCGATTGCCACGATCGAGACCGAGAGAGACCAAGCTCCGGAAAGTAGCACGAGGTTTCTTGCGAATTCGGTGCGCGAAGCGTCGCGGCGAGTAATCGGCGGTGACGCGTCCATCGATCGCAAAAATCGCCGATACCGGAACGGAGCGGAGAAGCGAGAAGGCGGAAGAAACGAGAAGGGCGGAAAAAGAAGAAATCCGATTTTCCGCGTGACAACGAAACCGGAAAGAAGCGCTAAGTGGAATTGAAAAAAGGAGGTTAAATCTTGGGTAAGAAAGCGTCTCGAACGATCTCGTCGTGCGGCGAAACGCAGCGGCGCGCTCGTTGTTGGATAACGAAAGTGCCGACGGCGCGAACAAGAGAAGAGAAGGGAAGAGAAAAGAAGGGAAGAGAAGAGAAGAGAAGAGCAGCAAAGAGAGGAGAAGAGAAGAGAAGACGAAAGCGAATAGCCGAGCGGGAAAGGGCGAAGGGGAGAAAAGTGCAGCGGTGCAGCGGTGCAGCGGTGCAGCGGTGCACGGCGCACACTCACGCACGCACCGCATCTGGGTTCCCCCTTCCTTCTACCTTTACGGCGCTTCTCTACGATGTTCCGAGACGGAGTACCGGCTGGTATATATCGTGCCGTCTTTGTCGTCGGCCACCGCACACACTTTCGTATTTATTGGCCGAAGAAGGGGAGGAAAGGCCACGGACGTACCTCGCGGGCCAGTGCGTTCCGAGATTTCGAGGTGAGAGGACACCGCCTAGAAGCCTTTTCCACCTTCGAGGACCCTCGACCGGCGTTGTCCGTTCCCGTTCGCCGTTTGCCGATCGCCACGAGTTCGCTTCCTCGTTCGAATCCACGGGCTTGCCTTTTTATCCGGCGCGGGGCTGTCGGTGTTCGCGGGTCGACGATTCGCCGTGATTCGCAGTGAAACGCCGCGATTCGTCGCGAGAGAAGCACCGGGACTCGTCGATTACCGGCGCGCACCAAGAGCCCTCGGCATGGCTTCGACGATCAAGGTGAGTGACGAACGTGCAACAGGTAGATACACACGCACGCCGTGTACACGTGCGCCGGCTGATTTAAAGTTTCGGAGTATCCGGCGGGTGGCACGCCTCGCCCCTCGTTTCTCTGCCCGTCGGGAGCAATTCGCCGATTCGCCGCTCGCGGAGCGGGCTCTTACCTCTCCTTCTCCGGGGGATGAATGCCGCGAAGCTCCGGCTCTTATGGCTCTTCTGGCTCTTCTGGCTCTTCCGACTCTTCCGACTCTTCCGGCTCTTCCGGCCGTTCCGGTCCCGTCGACCGGCTCGGCTCCGACCGGCAAATTCGATATCGTGACCGATCGCGGCTCCCTGCCTCTACGCTTTGAATATTTAAGAGACGAGCCGGAGAATCGACGGTCCCTCGGGCACGTACCTGTAGCTTTTCACCCGAACGGAACGTACGCGCCGCGAATCGCGATCGTGCGAGCTCGAATCGGTCGTCGCTCGCGCGTCCCGCGTCCTTTTCCCGGTCCGCTCTGTCAGCGGGAGAATTAGTCCCTTGTCGCGCAATCTCTTTCGCAGTTTCCATGGAACTTCCTTCGTGGTTGCCTTGGAAATTTACCAAACTGCGAATGGAGCGTTTGGCGTAGACACGTATTCGAACTGACGTTAATACACTTCTTTATTCGACGAACAGACAACGGTACGACGAATAAACGTAAAGACTCTAACGTGAACGCTTGGACGAAAACTAAGCTGGACGTCCGCAAAGAGGACGCTTGCAGCTGCATCTTCGTTTTTCTTTAAATTTTACAAGTATACATGCTACGAAAACACCGCGTTTATTTGATGCAGTTACATATTTTTCAACCGATATAATATCGATTAACACTTTAACTGCCCAACCAACAACCTCAAATATTCCACAAAATCAAAGTAATTTATTGAACGAAGCAACAATTGAAAATTTAAAATGTCAACCTTCCTAAATTTAGTGAAACGAATATAATAATGTACAAATTTATTTTTAAACATGGGCAAACAATTGTGTTACTACATATGGGTGACATGGCAGTCAAACTGTTAAATACTCTTACGTTTACGCTGGAGGCTCTAAGCACTCGAAGAAGAATACGTTGCCAAAAACTACGACACACTCGAATTTGAACAAAGTCCGAAACTTTCCCGCGGAAAGTGTCGGATTTCGCGCGAAAGGATCCATCGATGAAAGAAACGCTGCCGGCGAGGGTGTCGGTGGAGTTTGCTCGAAAGTCATGGTTGCGGGGCCGATCGATCGCCGGCTGCGCGGAGAATCGTCGAAACGAGGGAAAAACTTGCCGCGGAAGACGAACGAATCGATTCGGAGTCGGGACGAAACAACTTTCGCTGGGAACGCGTAACTTCGTCTCGCTGCTCCGCGCCGAGACATCTGTACAGATAATTCTGTATCTTCGGAAGCGAGCGAGTTATTCAACTTCGGGCTGTTCCAACGATAGGGAAACTCGATAATCGAATCACGCGTTCGGCACGCGAGAATATGAAAAGCGATACGGAATTTGGCGAACGTTGCGCCGTTGAAGCAGCCGCGCGCGAGCTGCTAAACCTCGGAGAATCTTGTATGCAGGAGCGCGGAGTTTAGAAGCTTTTTTCCGAAGCTGTTCGTTCGAATTCGATCGAGGATCGCTTTCTTCCGCGGACATTGGCATCTCCAAGACGCTTTCTCCGGTCGCTAGCGTGTCTCGCAACACGTCGGTACGAGCCGTCGACATAGAAAATATTGTCGCGCTCGTAGCTCGGTCTCGAACGAGCAGGGAATTTGCTAAAATTTCTCCACGTCGAAGAATGTTCGGAACCTCGCGTCGGCGAAGAATTTATTAGAAAAATGAGAAATTGACTTTCTTGTTTCGGATATACGGAGGACTTTCGAAGCGACTATCGGCTCGAATTAGTTGGAAGCCCGTGTAATTTGATCGACGGTGCTTCGCAGGCACGACGAACCGTTTCTTGCGAATCGACGCGATCGGATCGAGAGCGCAATAAAAACGTAATGTCGCGACGATAGGTTTATAGAGCGTGACGGTGCGCCGTTCGAATCGAGACAGAAGACGGAAAACGGGGGAAACGGGGAAACGGGGAAACGGGAGCGAGCGGTGTAAGCGCACTCGAGAAGAGCTTCGAGGCACAGCTTCATAGAATCGTCGAGTTTCTTTTCGCGTTCGCCGCGATTCGTCGAGCACGCGGCTCACCGGTTGAATTCTTCCAGGTATTAGGCGACCGATAAACGTCGAGAGGCAACGAATCTTGCAGTCGTTTCATCGGGACCAAGATATCGCCGCCCGAGCGAGTATCGGATCCGGCAGGCGTCGCGCGTCGACGAAATTGCGCGCATTCTGTACGCGATCGCGATCTGCGACCGCCGTTTCGCGTCTCGTCTCGTCTCGTCTCGTCTCGTCTCTTCGCGTCGCCTCGCGTACCTTTTGTCGATTCGCGACGCGACCCGGCCCACGATCGATCGGTCGATTCGCCGCGCCGATTTTCTTGTCGGTTGGCCGCGAGAACGAGTTATTAAATTCCGGCACGTAACTCGGCTTCCATTCGAACGATCGAGACAAAACCTTTATCGAGGGCGTAGCGACGTCATAACTCATGCGTGCCGCGGCCGAGCGCTTACGTTACCACGGCTGCCGAGGAATAACAAACCGATTTCCTCGGCGTCGGCTCGCTTCGTTTCCGATTCGACGGCCTTCGCGCCGCGAAATCGACGCGTCGTGGCAATCCTCGACGAACGGGGTTACCGGATTGCTCAACGCTCGACTCGCGACCACGATCGGCAACCTGACCACGCGTCCTACGGCCTTTTCGAAACGAAACGACGCGACTATACAGAATTTTCCCTGGATTCCCCTCGCTTGTTTCTCGACGGTGAGTCGACGGATGTACGGCGATGGGAATTTCGCGCGAGGAAAGGATCGTCGAACGATAAGCGGTGAAAAATAGAAGCAGCCGAACCGGAACGTCGAGTTAGACTCGACGGACGACCGCGGAGAGGGTTAATGGCTAATGCGAGTCGTCGGGGGTGTCCGGTTAGCTCTGATCGCGAATAATTCGCGGCCGCGACGGGAGGCTCGTTAATACCGAGCGACGCGACGATCGTTGGTATTTGTGTCGGGTCTCCTCGCGCGTTAAATCGTAATCCATACGCCGCGCGTTGTCGATATCGACCGTGAATCACCGAGCTGTGTAATTATTGTCCATCGGTTGCGAGTCGATAACTAGACGATTGTAAATTAATTTAATAACTACGAACAACACGGCGCGGCCGGCCCGCTGCTCGGCCAGTACACGAACAATAAATTATTGTTTATCGGCCGGTTGTGTGCGGCTGCTCGTACGCGTGGAGGCGCAAGCACGAGCGAAAGCGGAACGCGGCCGGTGCGGACAATAACTATAACGGAATATTACGGGTGGAAGTGCTGCGAGTTTTCCGTCGCTCGGCGTCCCGTTTAACCGGTGAATTATCATTCATAGACTGTGACGATAATCAACGGGACCGTAGGAAGAACTCGCTCGCTCGCTCGTTCGTTGGCCGGAGCGCGAGAGCGGGTGCGGGAGCACACGGTCGACAGGAACCGTCGGCGTCTCGCTCGGACGTAATAACCCGGCGAACGTTACGGTTACAGTCGTTCGCAGTCAACGTGACGGCAATAAAATCTATATCACGGCCATTTGCCATTCGGGCCGGCCAATAATTCTTATAATCCACGCCGGCTCGCGGAAGTAAGCGGTTTGCGTCCGCGCGAGCCCGAGCAGAGCCCGAACCGAGCCCGCATCCCAATCCACAAATCATCCCGGCAACGCGAGCCTACAGGCCTCCGGTGATTTACCGAACCGTACCAATTATTAGCATCCCACGGGGCGAATCGAAACTCGTAGCTTCGCCTCTTCGTCTCCTCGGGTCTCCTCGTCTCCTCGCCTCTCCGTCCGGAGTCCCGGGAAACGACGCAGGGGTCGCCGATCTTTGCTTTTAAAAAATTTCGCGAAAACCGTCTGCTCCTCGGCCCGTTCTCGCGATCGATCGAAATCCCCCCTGGCGGTCGACGCATCGCGTAAACTTGGATTATCACCGTTCGCGAATCGAACTTTGGCGAACGATTCTCGTAAACTGGAAGTTCGTCTCGGGCATCGCGTAATTTCGACCAGCGGTCCCTCCGAACGCGTATACTTTTCCAAGGAAGCCACGACGACTCTGCTCGAACCTGTATACAATTTTTTCGGCGATCGCAGAGACGGCGGCGAGGGATCTCTCGGATATAGGTTGCATCCCGGCATCGGCTCCGGCGGAATTTCGTTTGGTCGCGACAGAGATTAGCCGACCCGCTTTTCGATATTCACGAGTTTTCCTAGCAATTTTGGCGCGCAGGGGTGGCTGGTCGAACGGCGAGGATGAGGCAGAGGGCGGGGGTGGAAGCGGGGCGACGGGGGTTGACGGGAAAAATCGAAACAGCGCGCAGAGGAGCCGCGTGTCCTGGATCGCGACGCGAGTAATTTAAAAACGAGCACGATCGTTAGAGGCGGCACCCCCGGTGGAATCGAGAGGTGCAACGCGACGAAAATAAAAATGAACCTTTGCGAGCGCGCGCAAACGGCCCCCGGACGTTTCGCGAAAGTATGTTCATCCGTCAAGCGACGTCGATTTAATCGGAACTATTTCCGGTGCAGCGACGCCCTCCCTCGCCTCGCAGACGGGCTTCCTACTTTTTTACAACGACCGACCGGCAATCGGGCCGAGCCGGTCAATCGCGAGAAGCAAAAAGACCGAAGAACAGACTCGCGCCTCGTCTCCGACCGTGTAAACTCCGCTGCAGCGATCCAGCTTCACTGGGATCGCCGGCTCTCGGAATGCCAGCTCGGTGAAGCAATATTTCGTTTCTCCATCGAATCCGTCCGGTTTGCGTTGCGACGCGTAATCCGCGAGGACAGGGTCAAGTTCGATACGCATCTCGCGTATCAATTTCAACGGACTTGGTTGGATCGGCTTCGTTTCGCCGGTTCTCCGAGCTCCGCCGATCAAATTCCGTACGCTAGAAAATTATTTTAAAAAATTGTACGCAGCACGCTTATAATCCTTCGATTTTTGCAATAGCGTTCCAGGATCTCTAACAATTTTGGGACACCCGGTGCTTCGCATACCCGGGTTAACAGAACATTAGCCTAACGAAATATAATGCACGGTAGAATCGACAACGATACGCTCGTTGTCGTTCGCGTAAAGGATCTCTCACCGCCGAGGTTGATTTCTTACCGCGCCGAGCTCCTGGGAAAATTGGAAAAATTCCAAGGTACTCGTCGCGGTTCCCCGCTCCATTGTAGGGAAATCGTATTCGACGTCTGTTTGATGTTTCCTCGAGAAGCGGGCCGCCGGTGGCCGGTGGTTTGCTCGCGGGCGCGAACCTCGCTCGAACACCGTGCGGTGGCAGTTTTATTCGGTGAAACCGGTCCGTGCGGCAGTCGCGGTTCGAGTAATTTAAAAGACGACTCTCGTTAGTCGGAGCTCGACGCGGGGCGGTCGACGGTGGTCGGTGGATGGCGGATAGCGGATAGCGGATAGCGGCTGGCGCCGGTGGAAGGTAGAGGGCAGAAGGCAGAAGGCTGAAGGCAGGAGGAATGTGCGCGCGTAAAGGTATGCGTGCAACTGCAACGAAACACGGAAGCGTGTCGAAGCGGCACACCGAGCCAAGAGGGGCAAACAAACGGAGGTCGTAGGTACGCGCATACCGCCGTTACTCACCGTGGTTGTTGCTTGTTTAGCTATGTTAGCTTTGGCGTGCTTTGCTGGTGCTGCGTTTAGCCGGTATCCGCCGCCCGCTCGTTCGCCGGCGCTATTCGCTGTGTTCGCTCTGTTCGCTGTGTTCGCTCTGTTCGCTCTATTCGCTAGCCAACCCTCCGCGTCCCCTTCCATCGAGCGCGTGCTCCCCGATCTTAAACCATGGGCTCTCGTCGCGAGCCGATACGCCTCTTCTGCGACAGTGATCGTCAAACTTCGTCGATTCGCCAAACCCACGGAATCGGAAATGTCCCGGACGAAATACCCGTCGTCTCCCGAACCATATGGTCGACGACTCGTCGAAAAGACACATCGTCCGTTAGCGATTGTTTCGGCACGATCGTTGATACGCGACCGCCCGGAATTCACCCCCGAGGGAGGACCACGGGGAGAGTCGCGAGCTACTTTAACGATCTTGAAAATCGTACAAGCGATTAGACGACGGGCACGACTTTGCGAAGAAAAACTCGTAAATCTGCGACGCGAGCGCGTCGAAGAATACCAAAGCGTGGCGCCTTCGATCGTCTTCGAGATTCGAGAACGAAGCGGACAATCTCGAACGGCGACTCGTCGAGCTACGGCTCGCCCCCCTTACCTCCATCAGTCTCTACATTTTTTAGGAAATCCTGTTGAGACTGGCGAGCATCGAATTCGGAGTTCCCTCGAGTGTTTTTGCGAATGTTTGGCTTCCCTTTCGGCGAAGGGAGGAGCGCGGTTTGAAGATCACTGGTCTGCGACAACGCTCTTGCACCCTTTACCTGTCTCCTCCTCGTTATATTCGAAACTTTGGGCAGCGAAGCGACGCGTGCACCGGTATCGATCAATACGCAAGGTAAACAGACGCGCGCGCGACCAATCTCCTTTGTAAGACGCGACAGGATTTTGATCGGACCGCTTCCGGAAATTCTGCAGCAGGGCGGTCGGTCGTCGAACGAACCTGGAAGCGCGTCCTCCTCCTAACGGCGCGACCCGACGTCGATAAATCCCGGGATTTCAATTTATAACGTTCCCCGGTGTACCGGATAAACGTTGTTGACTCCCGTTGACCCCACGAATTTGGTTAATTGCTTTATGTCCCGACTCTCGTTCCACGAAAGACTGTTTTCTACCTCCCTGCGCACCCTTCTGCGAGCGAGGGCGCGCGCGCCCGCTCTTGTCGCTCCATTTACCGAAAGCAGCTACTTAACTCTTGCTCGAACAATGTTTCAGCTGCTGTTTGTCGCTTGCACTCTCCTCGTCTGCATGGTCGCGGCAGATTCGGACGAAGGACAGACCGGAAGATCGCGGGTCTCCGACGAGCAGCTCAACATGGCTCTCAGTGACCAGCGTTATCTCAAGAGACAGCTGAAATGCGCCTTGGGAGAGGCGCCCTGCGACCCCGTCGGAAGACGACTCAAAAGTATGTACAAATACTACCTTCGAAAAGTAACTCTACTCTTTGTTCGAAAGCGGTAATGGAAGGAAAAATACGATACGGGAGACGGGAACGTACGCGCTCAACCTCTTTGCCCATACCGCTTTCTTTGCGGTTACGGTTATCGCAACGTCTTCGTCGCCGGAATCGTTATGAGAGAAGCGAGAAAATTCAGTTCTCTTATACGGGCCATACTTTGGTTCGACGCTTGAACGTCAAAAGAGGAAAAAAAGAAGGCATTTATATTTGTTCGAGTTTGTTTTAACCCCTTGCACTCGAGTGGCGACTCTGAGGCGTCATGAAAAATTGGCACACTGTTATTTAAAATAATTTAAACCTCGCTATCTTTATATTTAAGAAATTTATAAAAATTTAAGTGTTGTAAGAACGAATAACAGTAAAAAGGCCCTGTATACATAACATGAAATAATTCACGTCGAATGAACATATTCTAAGCCAGAAGAAATGCTCTGATTTTCTCGTTGAAACAGCTTCGAGTGCAAAGGGTTAAATCTTTGACGCGAGGTTGACTCGCCGAAACGCGGCAAGGGGTTGACGTCGTAATCGCGACTCGAAGTCGAAGTCTTCGTAATCCGTAAGCCGATCGTATCGTATTTCTCATCGTAATCGAAGCCGTAACCGTAACCGCGGCCGTAACAGCGGTCAGAATCGTAATCGCGATCGCGATCGTAATCGAACTTGGCTGTTTCGCGCGTTTCCGCGAGCGCATTCTTTTCCCAACTCGTCGGCCGAACGCTTACGGGCTTTCTTACGAATTTGCCTTTACGTCATCGTTTCCAAAAACGCACAAAAGAAAATACCGCGCTCATACCGTCATCTTTTTTCTAGCAGTTCAAAATTGTTACGCGCTCGCGGATTTTCCTGACCATTGACGCACTCCCGTAAGAATGCCAGCCGTTTGTGCGCGAGATTAACTCGTTTGCGAGGACAGCGCGTGATTTCGCGCACTTTTCCCGAGAAAACTATCCTCGAATGACGTTCGCGACGGGACCTGTCCGTTCTATTCGCTCGTTTGATTTCTCATCGCGCTCGTCGAAAGGTTACATCGAACCTTCGATCTTTCCACGCGCGAACCGAAAGCGAAACAGCGTCTCTGGCTGTTTGCCTGCGATTTCTTTGAAAGATAAGCAGCCGCTAACCTGCTGTACAGGATGTCCCGGCAACGGTACCGCGACCGAGGAGCAGGCGATCTACTTGAAAAACGAATCGAGAATAAAGTACAACGCTTCGTTCTCGAGAAAATCAGTTTTAAATATTCAGGGAGTACGCGAAAACTCAACCCTTTTGCTCTATGACATTGTATCAGATAAACGTACAGAAGCGAATATTCAAAATCTGATTTTCTCGAGAACGAAGCCACAAACGGGAGAAAATTCCCTCGCGTAGAATCATCCCCTGCTGGATCGTACCACCGATGCCGGGACACTGTCCGCGTATACAGAGAAAAAGAAAATGTTATACGGAAGGACGATCTTGGCAACATATTTCGGGGTCGTTTGAATCGAAGCCAACACCGTGAAACTGCGTAATTATTTAACACTTTATCGACCGGCGATTATTTCAGAATTTTTGTAAGGTCCATGATCCATGAC
>CM052090.1:705049-765895 GCA_028453745.1 Agapostemon virescens
GTTGCTTAGAAAATATGCCAGTATTCTCTACGTCGGTACACGCGTTCGCCGCTCAAGAAGTATCGGGCGTTTCTTAACGCTAGAACTACCTGGGTTAGGTAATAACAACGAGACTGCGACTGTTTAAACTTCGTACGATTCTTATCGTCGCGTGTACGTCGTTGAAGAAGTACATCCCAAAATTTTCGATGGAAACATTTTTATAATTTCGATAATTGCGAAAGAACAAACTGGGGACCAGTAGAATGAAAATAATATCCTACGTCAGAAGGAATGGTTTGGTTTTCTAGTTAAAACAGCTTCGAGTGCAAAGGGTTAAAACGTACCGACTGCTTAAAGCTGCAGCCTGTTGCAGACTACGTACATTTACACCTGGACAAGAACGCACGATCGCACCTGCGAGAGTACTGGCAGGTATACCTAAAGAGTAGCCTCAACGAACGTACTTGCCAGAGAAGGCATCGGCTATTTCGCAGGTTGTAGAGTTTTCTACGAACGCAAGGATTCTCGGTGCATTTCATCGACGAGAGCAGTGTCCGAAGCGATCCTTTCGGTACGTCTACGGCTTGTTTCGCGTAGACCGGAAAGAGAGTAAGACGGTTCGAGCGGCGCTATCGATCGGACGAGCCTTCGTTATTCTACTTTGCCGGTTGCAGCCGTTCGCGGTGATTTTATTAGATAATAATTATTGCCGGCAATGGGAAGACGCATTCCGGATTATTCATCGCGATGAAACGAGACGTTGCCCTGCCGACGTAGCCGGAAATTCGCGTTTAAGAATGCAGCGGGTATGCGGTGGATTTTAAATTGTTAATATCTTGTAAAGTACGCGATATTACAGACTTGACGAGAACCGGAGAACCTGCCAAAGGCTCATTAAAAAGTCAGCGTAACACTTGGGGAGGAGCCTCTACCCGTGAGAGACGCGCGTACACCGAACCGGTATGTTCGCGTTCTCCCAATTAAGCCAGCTACAAACTCCAACGATGCGCGAGTAGTAACGCTTTCCCACAGAGAATATTCCTAACGCTCGAGAGCCTCGGTTAGAATGAACCGTTAAAGGCCGAAGCTTACGATCGTGGAAGCGTATCCGCCGTTTATCGCATATATTTCACCACCTTTATCGAGAATGAACGACAATCAACAAGTTGCTAATTGTTTCGGGCATAATTAACGGTGTATCCGGGGGCCGGCCAATTTACGCAAGCCCATAGCGGCCACCATAATATCGACGGTGGGACGAGACGGCCTCGCCGCGCCTCGCCTCGCCTCGCCTCGCCTCGCCTCGCTTCTCCTCGCGTCCCATTTTCCGCGATGCAAATTCTTTCCCCGGTGTGTTTTCACCTTCGCGCCGCCAGAGCGTATATTTAATTTCGCCCCGTTGTCGATATTCCGAATCGGAATCAATTACGCGCATTCCTACGAGATTGAATTTCCATGGAAAACATCGAACGACGACGCGCCGTTCGAATTTTTGTCGCGGTCTCCCTCGGATTCGGGTCGCCGTTCTCGATCGCGTCGCGACGGTCAAGCTTAGCTTTTCTTTTCTTTCGGAATCTCACGTTTCCGCCTCGAGATAATCTTACGGAGCGGGCGACGACGAATTCGATCCGATCGATTCGACGAACGATCGAGCCCGGTGCCGCGCGGCCGTCGAAGCTGTTATTTTACGGTCCATAAGGATGTCGAAAGAAAAATACAAGTTTTCGCCGGGGGAAATACTTTCCGGCGTTACACCGGCTCCCGTCGAACTTCAAACGGCGCAACTCGGTCCAAGTTTTTTTTCAGCGAGTCGAGAGGAGCGGAAGAAAAGAGAATCGTCGGGGGGTCCGGTTGTCTCGTCGAAAGTAGAAAGTTATTTCCATAAGCGTCGAGACGTCGAGGTCGAACGAGAGAGAAAGGCGAGCCGACGCGTGATCTCTTAATTGGACGATCGAGAGTCGGCGACGGTCGACAAGCGCGACGAGCGACGGGACGTTCCACTTTGCCCGTTCGATGCCGAAACTTTTCGAGCATGGAGAAACGGGTGTCCCGCGCACGAGGTCATCGCGCGACATTCTTCTTCGTCGACGGTGCACGGCGATCGAGATCGACATCGTTTTCCCTGTTTTCCAACGACGGACGCGCGTCGTCTCCTCTCCGCGCCGCACGCTCGAAACCTGCGCGTTTGTTCTCCCTGATCGACGCGCGATGATACACTTTCGTCGGAGAAACGCAAATATTGAATCGCATCGAAGAGTTTCGCGGATCAATGTTTGCTCTGCGAGCGGCGCGCACAGAGACTTTATTATGTATACACGTCGCTCGACGAATCCGTCGTTCGTTCCGCAGTCGACTTTGCTTGCCTGCCGCCGAATAAGATCGCTACTCGTGTTCGCCGAAGGCGAGACCGAGCAGCGAATGCAATTTTACGCAACGATACGCGCGCCGATATGACGGATACGCGACACGCTCGATCCTTGCTTTCTCGTTTTCTCGTTTTCTCGCTTTCTCGCTTTCTCGCTTTCTCGGCCAATGCGGTGCTACGCCGTGCCGGTGCTCGCGCGACGGAGCCCGAGAAGCGTCGATGGGTAACTCGGTATAATCCATTTAGCCAAGAAAGTAGCCGGATCGATTACGAGGCGATAATACGGGCTGCACTTTATTCGACTCGGCCGCTCTTCCGGAGTGGTTTTGTCCTTTATTTTTACCACCGGCCGAACGAGACACCGGCACGAGCACGGACGACCGCCTCGGGGGTGCTTCTCGATTGCCAGCCCGTCCTGGACCTCGCCGATCTTCCGTTCGGTCGACTACCGATTGCCTCGAGCCAAGACGTCGAACACGGTACCGAAAGGTGCGAGCATCTCTGCCGATTCGTTGCACCGTCGCACTGGTTTTGTTTCCCCCTTTTTCTTTTTTATTTAGACGCGAGAAACGATTTAAAAAATTTTCGTAACCGTTTAGGAAGTTCCACCGACTCCACTTGAACCTTTCGTGCTCGAAGCTGCTTCGAATCGAAAACCTAGGCGTTTTTTCCGATCTAGGATATTTACGACGCAAGAGTTGTTTGGCCCTGGTGACTCGAATGCTTTGGATGACACGTCTATGACTCGCTAATCACGGTGCGTCGATGTTTACGCGGTTATCACAGGTGTACAACGCGAGCATCGCCTTCTTCTGCGATATAAAAGAAAGGCGAAGCCGTAGAGGATGGGCGAAAGTGAGCTTCGTTTATTCGATGGGATAGATAAACTTTGTTCGTGTAGAGCGATCTACGGTACGAGTTGGTCGAAGATCGCCGAAGGTCGACCGCGATGGAAAATGGCCGCTCGGCGCGTATCATAATAATTGAACGCGCCGGTAGGTGAAACGAGTACGGTTATTTTCATCGAGACATCCGGGGACGAGCGTGAATGGGCGTATAAATGAAAACGCGAGCGAGCGGCAGCGCCGCACGCCTGTTTCCATAATAAAGCGATGGAGGATCGGCCAACGAGAGAATTTTACAAGTGCGTTTCAGGGCATTAGAGAATATTTGCACGCTGGTCGTAAGCGTTCGCATTTTCGGAATAACGATAAACCGAGGTCGGTACACGCGGTACACAGGAGTACCGGGGAGTCGGGGAGGGTTGGGAAGCCGCGCGATCGTTGGATCGCGACCCCCGACCCCATGGTTCGTTATAGGATCGCGGTGCAACGATCCCTGTGTCCGCCTCTTCTCGTTCTTTCGAGCGGGATCCACTGCGGTATCGTTAAAACGGTACATCGAGCGCGGCCCTCGAGTTTCGTCGATACACAAACGGAACGGGGATCTCGTCTATGGGGGATCGTTGTTCCGAGAGCTTCTACGTAGACAGGCGCGCCGTCCGCGCGGAAAACCAGCTCGGCTCGTTCTCGATCCCAGAAACGGATAGGATACGGGACCGTAAAGACGGCCGCGGATCCGTCGTTGGGAGCTCGCCAGTCGCCACGGACACACGGAAAACAGCTACTCGCGTTTTCTACCGCTTTTGGTCGCGCGCGTCGACCACCGAACGACGAAGAAAGCCAACGAATACCCGCGGGACCGAATTTCGAAAGACAATCCGACCGATAGGAGACGGTTCTTCTCGGATGCCGCGATACGCGACCGTAGAACGTCGAAACGAAAAAAGTTTCGAAGCGGAGCAGACTCTGCTCGGTCGCTTTCGAGGGAGATACTCGCGCGCGACGAAACATCGTTGCATAGGTCACCGATATTTGCGAAACACGTTCGCGAACGGTTGTCGACGCCGAGCGAGGAGAGGGTCCTTCCGCGCGACGAGAGCTTCGTTCGATTCGCGAGCGTATTGGCCTGATTTCGCGGAGATCGCTGCGAAATCCTTGTTTCTGTCCCGACGCTTTCGCAGATTTAACGAGATAACGGAGCCTTCGATCGGAGAAGAAAGCTTAGAAGCGGGTTCCCTCGATGCAACGATATCGGAAGATTCTTGGATAACGGTTGCCTCGATCGACGAACCGAACCGAACAGAATCGTTTGTCTCGCGTATCGGCCTCGCGCCGCTCGACGTTAGTTACCGGGATCCTTTTCATTCTTTTCAACGCCGATCCCTTCTTTTCGTCGATTTTAGAAGCGAACGCTCGGATCCGTTAACGATCGTATTATTCGAAAGTTTTGACGGTGCGTTTTCTACGAGTTGCTGCGCTACCCGGTCTCGGTGTCGAGCTCGTTGATAACTCAAAAATGAAGCGTCGAATTACCAACCGTCAAAGGGAAATTATTGCTCCGGCACGCTGCGGGAATCTTTCCAAATTTCTTCGAACTTTTCGCAACGTCCTGTATGCACAGTAACCGATACCTTGGTGTCCTCTAGTAATCCCAAGACGAACCGTTCGTTTCCCTTTTTCTCGTCCCTCTCTCTCGCATCTTAAAGTCGTCCTTAAACTTTAATTTTTCGAGACTCCTCGGAACAGAGTACCGAGTAGGCTGGTCTCGCTGGCGAAAGCGTGGAATCGATTTTCGAAACGCGGTAGGCCACCGTCGGCGATCGAGGCCGCGCAAGGATCGAATAGCGTTTTGAATCGCGAGGCGTATTTAAATTCCGCGTCGGCAAACGTCTCGCGTCGCGGTACGGCGGTACAGCGCGTCGCGATACCGAAGAATATTCATTGCTCGAGTATCGAGCGACCGACTATCGCGAGTCAAAGTAGTATTCATCTGGTAATCGGTGTCGGTGTCAGTCACGCAATGCATACGGAAACCTCTTATCGAGATTCCACCAAATCCCATTAGCAAAGAACGACCTCGACCGCGTTGCTAATGGAATCGGAATCGGAATCGGAATCGGAATCGGAATCGCAATCGGAGTCGGAATCGGAATCGGGATAGGAGACGGAATCGCGCCTGGAAGCTCGATGGGAAACAACGCCGCAGTATTGGTCGCCTCCAGGTTCGAGAACGCCGAGCGGCCAGACAAGCGGAGAACCCAAGTCGAAACGTACTTTAACGAACGGTAAGTTTTCGCAAAATTTTACTCTTTGGTTTCGTCGACGGATGGACGATTCTCTTGGACCCGGGACGAAGCACGCACCCTTTCCGTTTCTCTCTTAGCAATGCGCGCGCTGTTCGGCCACCGCTAAAATTGTGCAACTAGCAAATCGTTGAATAAAAATGGACGAGGCACGCTCGCCGTTCCGCGACCGAGAGCGCAAAGTTATCGGACGGGTCCCGAAGCGGAAGCAGCGGGATAGCGGATCGCAGCCGCCGATTAAAAGCACACGGCCCGATAGGGATCGGGGTTTCGGACGGCGCACGCGAAATCGCGTCCCGGCAGCCTCGGGCCAAGACGAGAGGAAGAAGAGAGGCCCGGAGCGAAAACAGAGAACGGGATTAAAGGATACGACTAAAGGCTAACGAGGCTCGAATACGCGAGGCATCCCGGCGCATTCAATACGCTTCCGGCAACTCTTGCCGCTCACAATGCCTGAATACAGGCGCACGACTCGCGAATGACCCGAGTTTAACCCCCGATACGCACACGGCCACGCTCACGCCCACGGCCACGCATTTCGTCGCAGGTACGATCGCGAGCAAGCGAGAGGCTTTCCTCCGTGTACAGGTCGTCTCAACGAAAACGCTCCTCTGGAAACTGCGAGGAGCGTCTTCAATTCCGAGGATACGGCCAGCGAGCCAGGGGGAAAGGGAACAACGAAATCTCAATTATTTCGAGGAGCGGATAGCATCTACGCCCCCGCGATCGAGCTCAATTTGCCGGCAGTCGAGCGCCGAGCATCGTTCGCCGTGTTCCTGTAAACAGAAATTCCTCCCCGAAGTCCCTTCGGTCGACTTTTTCCCTCGCCGAACGGAACGAATTCATTCGAATTCGCAAACGAAAGAAAAAATACGGCACCGGGACGAAATTGAACGACGAACCTGCGTCGAAGCGTCGGTGACGGAACAAATTCTTTCTTCGCTTAGCCTTTTCGGTAAATAGAAAACGATCTATCGATTTGAAATTTCGTCGACCGTTCGTCGAAAATCGTCGCGCCGATGGCGAGAAGAATCGCGCGCGAAGCACGTTGGAAAATCGACGAACAGAATGGAGAAAGTCTCTCGTTCGGGACGGTTCTTTCGTTAAAGAGTCGCGGCAGTTTGCGGTGGGATCGTTCCACCGGATCCTCGTCTCGATTCGTCTTTGAGTCGACCTGTATAACGAGCTCCGATTATGTGGCTCGTTTCGACACGTGGCGACGGGACTGCGCGACACAGGCAAAGGGAATTGCGAGCGGGAGAAGGACCGGGATGGGTAGACGAGCGGAGAGAAATAGAGAGAAAAAGGGAAAGAGGGAAAGAGAAAGCGGACGAAGCTGGGGTCGCAGAGAAAGGAAGACAGAGGCGGCACGGAACGAGGGCCCGGCTCGAAAAGGCTTAATGAAAGTTGCCTGTTGCTCGTACAAATCGTCGTGTCAACGGAGAAAATCTCCATTCCAGGCTCTTCGGGCCGACCCATGGCAAACGAGAATGGCCTTTCACGCGATAGCCGCTCGCAACGTCCGATCAATTCCATTCCGTACTACTCGACTCTCCCTCTAGACCGGTTCGATCCTAATTACGAGATATTTTCGTCGCGGTGGATTTTCAAAGCCGCCCCATCAACGCCGAGTAATTACGCAATTATAAGCGGAGCGCGACGGTGCACGCGGACAACCCGCAATAACGAGTTTGCCGGACGATGAATGCTCGCCCGATTAAAGGGACAACGTCGCGAATTCTCGTTCCGCCAGAGTCCGTCGGATTCCGCCGGATTCCGCGAGATCCGTCCACCGAGAGTCCGCGACGTCGCGCGAGTTCGGGTGTTTTCGTAAAATCGAGTTCCCGATCGAAACTCGACCGAGTTATTCTTCGCGGGTCCGGGTGATATTCCTTAATAGCGAGCTCCCGGGTACGAAAGGACTTTGCGTCGCATTAGCCGGTAACGTGACTGCGCCCGCGGTGCAATCCGGTGCAATCCGGTGCTCCGATCCACCTCCGGGGTCCCTGGCGAGCAAGTTTCCGTCGCGAAGACAGGACTTTGTGGACTTTCGGAGAATGGGAGTGTCCCTCCATAACGCGATAATTGTGTATCGCTTCTGCTCTCGAGTCTGGTCGTCCGCGCGGCCGACCATCGTTAATCCCCGACCATGGTAATCCGGCTGCTTGACGAATCGCTTTCGAGGGTCGCTCGACGCGGACCAACGCGCTTCCCGTCGATTTCCAATGAAATCGAAACAAAAAAAGAAAAAACGATATATTTTCGTCCTTTGTTTCCAGATTAATACCCTTCGCGTTCGATCGTTCGGTCCTCCGTGCTCGTCCTTTTTTCCCGATCGGCGCAAAAACGAAGGTGGAAACAGAAGAGCGAAAGATAGAATTTCATTGTATCGCGACAATTTCGTTGGAGATTTCGCTTCGCTTTCGTCGCGGGCACTCGTTACGCGAAACGCTCTCCGGATTAATCTTCGAAAGATTCGAGTCGCGCGAACTTACTGCTCGAAGTCGAAATTTAAATGCTCGCGTTTACCTTCGAGCGAGAGGCTTTGCGTTCTCCACGCGACTCGCGTACGAGACGACTCAATAAACGTGCTCGTTATTCGGCCGGAATCCGCGTTCTAGGCCCGCCTCGGAGAAGAGGTTTCTCGAGCGGGTAGAAGCTCCTTTGAAACGAGAGCAGGAACCTGATAATTTTTGGCTAAGCGTCTCCGAATCGCTTGCGATCGATTCGTTGGGGTGCGTGGCGCGTGTCGCGTTTACCGTGTAACCTAGGCAAACAGCTCGAATTATACCATCCCGAATCTCGGGGATAGCGTCGGGGCGGTATCGAGGAATTCGGCAGCGGCGAGGTGGATCGCTTGTACATACGTGGGACGATCCGACGACGGGATTGCCGTGACGATTATTAGCCGTGAATACCGAGGACAGAGAAATTACACCGTGGCAGAGATCTCTCTACCGTCGCGACGCTCGAAGGCGCTAGACGGCGAGGCGACGAACGGCGACGAACGGCGACGAACGGCGGCGGGACGCCGCGCTGCGCTGTTCCACGCCGAGTAATATGATCCTTTCGACAGAAGCGAGGAAGGAACCTCCAACCTCCTCTGCTTCCTCCTATCTCTCGATCCTTGTAACCTCGTTACCCCCGAACTCTCGGAAGATGGGCGACGAATGTTCTCAGGCGCGACACGTCACGACTGATACGTGACGACGCGGGCGCCTCGTTCTTCCCGATAATTACACCTCAGTTAGTAATTCGCCCGGGGGCGGAAGAGGGGGTTAGTTGTACCGGCTCGATAATGTAATATACTCGGAATAATGCACACGCGTTTCCCGAGACACCCGGCCGTGCTACTCGCTACTCTCTTCCCGCTCACACCCGCCACCCATCTCAAGTGTATTCGACCAGGCTTCCGCGTTATCTAGGCCCGTTGTAATTACATTTTGACGTTTCGGAGACTACGGTAATGGTATAATCTAATACGGTATAATGTTATCAGACGGCAGACTCGACTCGACTCGCAACGCACCACCGGTAACGCGACACGCACCCACCAGCTATCAACGAGCAAAGCGCGAGACCGTTCTCGTCTAGGCTAAATGTCACGGGACTGCGAACCGGACACTTTAATATATTTAACTGACCCACGTTTTACTAGGCGCGACTTACAAGCTAGGATCAGGGGTTGAACGGAACAACGACACGGTTCGTTTGATGGAAAAATGCAGACTGGCTTTATTTTGTACATTGGGTCCTTATACAGGGTGGTCCACGCAATTCTTCCAAGTCGTAACTCCGTTATTATTGCATTTATGAAAAATATGCCAAAGGAGAAAGATAAATGGTTCGAAAAGCACTATATCTGTAGGCGTTTAAATTTTTTTAGATGCAGCAGTGCATGTGCAATTAACAATTGCATCATTTCTTTAAATAAAAATGCATTGTAAAGTTTGTCGGACCTTGGTGCGTTTGTCCGACGCGCGCCGACGAGGCAATCGTACCAGGTAAAAACCCGAACATCGCCTAACGCCGGGACAACCCCGGAGACATTTTTGGGCGGTTTTCGGCAAATTAAAATCTCCGCCGAAGAAGACGGAACAACCGGCGCGGCGTGCGCCGTAAACCTAGACCCACTCGAACACGGTCAAACGAAGGTAAACTGGGTTATCGGACTCGGTCCGCTAACGTACCCTTCGGTGTCCGGGAATCCCAGAACAGAGACGTACGAATTCTTCGCGGAGTAGTTTCCTCTGGACTCGTCGTACGGTACCGGACGGAACGATGGGACCCTTTTCCTATTTCTGGCGGCGGAACGGATCGAGTCACAGTTTTCAAACTTTAAAGAGCAGCTGGAAGTCGCAAAAACGTTGCAACTTTCAAACCGTTCTAGATGTACGCGCGATCTGCCTCGTGCACCGGATTATCCTATCGAAGATTGAACGCGACTGGGAAGAAGGAAAAGAGAGAGAGAGAGATAGGGTGAAACAAATTGGTCCCTGCAAAGACGAGTCGATGGATCGTTAGGAAAAGGCAATGGTAAAGCCAAGAAGACTATTTTTCTTAGACGCGGTCGGACGCGCAACGTTGATCTCCGTCGATTAAAACGACGCCAAATTTGTTGGCGAGCTCCGACGATTCGTTCGACGCAACAGACGTCCGTGAGAAAGGATACGGTGAGAAAGCGCGGCGGATACGGTGAAATCCGGAAAGTTATAGCCGTCGAAAGAACCGTCGCGTATCGACCTTGAGATCGGCGAGTCGACGTTGCGAGATCGAGTTCCGTGACGATTTCTCTCTGCGGGAAATATCTGCCGGTAGATAGCGGGTGTCGGGGGACTAAGAAAGAGGACCGGAGTCCGTTCGATGGAACGCGTAATGTATGCCGGATAATGCTCGCCCCTTTGCCGCTCCTTGGCGGTGGCGAATCGAGGTTAGGCGAGTCGAGGCGAGGGCGAGGCGAGGCGAGGCGAGCGAGGCGTCTCATCTTGGTCACCCGCTCGCTCTTCTCCGCATCCATCGAGCCCTCTGCCAATCGGTCCTGTGTCCTCCGCCCTCCGCCCTTCGGCCTCCGGCCACAGCGATCCACCCTCTCGCTCCTGTTCGGGTGGTTCTCTCGGTCGGTCGGGAGTCGCGCATTAATGCGAACCGAGGACATGCAACGAAGGCTCGACGTAGGCTACCCGAGGATGCTTCTTGCAAGAATAAGAGAACAGGATCGCTGGGGATGTCCCGGGATTCTGTCCTCTATCGATCTCTCGCGTACATAGACACTAACTTGTGCCCTCCGCAAGCCGTGCTATGTATCCGCTGTATACATATACCGATCTCTCCCTCTCTGTTCCTCGGCTCGTCTTCCGTCTCGTTCGCGCCCACCGCTTCGGCCGTCTCTCTCCCACCCGCTATCTTTTCTCCTTTGCCACGGTCGTCCCTTCTCTTTCTTTTCGCTTCCTCGTTCTGTTCGCGATTGTCCGTCGTTGTTTATCCTCCCTTCTCTCCTCGGTCTACCTCGCGTCGCTCTCCGTTTCTCCGGAGCCCGCGGCATCCCTGTCCGACCGGCTGCCACCCCGATCTATCCCACCCTCGTCTCTCTCTCTCTCTCTTTCTCTCTTTCTCTCTTTCTCTCTCGTTCTCCAGGTCTCCTGCTTCAGCCACAGGTTCGATATCTCGCTCTCTCGCGAGAGCGGATTCCTGGCGTGCATGCACACGTGAACGCAGCCACACACCGCGTACGCTGTTCCGCGCTGCGCACCGGTTCGCCTCTCCTGTCTCTCTGTCCGTTTGTGCTCGAAGATCGAGAAGGGGTGAGTCGCTCGTACAACCGCGCTCGCCGCCAAAGAATGTGTTATGTATATATAAACGAACGGACTCGAACAACGTCTTTGCGTTTATCGCGTTCGTCCAGGAATACGACGCGTTTTCCGCGACCTGCTCTTCGACGCCGCGGTCCGTTTCCGCTCGAGAAACGGTCATCCTTATCGAAAATCGACGGTCGCGGGAAACGGGGCCCGAGTTCCTATGCTTCGTCTCTTTTACTCCATTTTTCTTTATCTCTCACTCTCTCTCTCTCTCGCGAACCGTATCGCACTCGGTCCGACTCTAACGCACCGATCGAACGGAAAAAGCAACGAAGCAGCGTTATTTCGAATTTCGAACGGAAATATCCGGTAATTCGCGGCGAACGGCGAACGGCGAACCGGCGCGAGCTAATCCTTCCGTTGTGTTTCGTTTCGGGCTGCCAGCCCTCGGGGAAACGACGACCCGTTCAACTTTTTATCGCGTTTCCGCGTAACTAAATTTCTCGCAAATTTATTTCGCCCCACGCCTCGCTTTTTCTCCTCTCTCCTTTCGGTCGAATTGGAAAAAGAGGAAAAGCTTCGTGCCCTGTGGGTACGGTTGTCCGACGCGAAGGGAATTAATCCCGGAACACAGGCTGGGCCAACGCGTATCGTTTCCGCCCTTAATTGCACGCATCGGTCTCGTAAAAGTCTATAAATAATACGCAAGAGCGATCGAATTCGACGACGACGACGACGCTGTTGCGTTCCGTTCGCGCGTATTTTATTTTCGTTGATATTTTCGGAGGAAGAGCCGACGATTTTACGCGTTCCACGCGAGAGATCGAACGGCGTCGATAATTTCGGAGCGTACGCGCGAGATTCGACGACGAATTTTCGGCGCGTTCGGAAGCGTTGGTCGAGAGCGGACCGAGAGAGCTCTCCGCTCGGCCGGATATATGAATTTTCTTTCTAGTTTAATACGGTCTTGAAGTTTGTTCCACGCGAACGGAGAGCGGAGAGCGTAAAAACGAAAAAACAGAAAGCAAGACCCGGAAAGCGGAAAGCAAACGAAATGTTAATATCGCTGTCCTCGATGGAGTCTTGGGGGGGGGGGGGGGGGGGGGCGAGGATGGGGAGCGAAAACGAATCGTCCTCGTCCGTGGGAGCTAATATAAGATGGTCGGAATTAAAAGTTGAAGAAATCGAGTAAAACGTTGGTAAATGCCGGGGCGTTGAGGGACAGCGAGCGGAATAAATATGTCGGCGAGGGGGGGATGATAAAGAAGTCGCTGCTTAATGATATTTGCGTTTGCGTTACACTTTGTTACAGACTATTACCCGGCCGGTCCGCTTAAACGCCGTTGAATGGTCGTCGGAAGAAATTCGCGAGTCGTACAGCGCGGCCTTTGCAATTACCGCCGCAAAGAAAAAGAAAGCTGAAAGGGACGAGCCAGTTAAGGCCTGCCGAGGGCAATCTCGGCCATTTACAAAATTGTCCGAGCGAGTTACCGGGCCCCTCCGTCGCGAGCGTCGGCTGTCGTCTCGGCTCGACTCGGCTCGGCTCCGCTCTTCCGTTCGTGTCGAGCGGAGCCGAGCGTTTGGGCCTCGTCGCCGCCGCGCGAACCCTGCGACGATTCGAGGGCCGTGAATTTCCATTTTGTCTGCTCGCTTGGTCGTTACGAGCGCCCCCTCGCTCCGACCGGCTCTCTCTCCGTGCCGGTGCAATTACACCGATTGGAGCGCATAAAAATGCATGAAGTCACCGTGGAATTCCTTGAAATTTCGCGGCGCAACGACGTTTCGGAGGATTCCGGCTCGCAGAGAACGCCGGCGCCGGTCTAAGCAACTGCGAACGTACCGAGGCATTTCGGGTAGTCGATGGAATGGTTCTTTCCCTCGGCCGAGGAGAGATTCGATCGCATCGGGGCGAAACGTTTCCTCGGATCTATCGTTTGCCTTCTCGTATACGACCGTCGAGACCGTCGGGACCGTCTTACATATGGAACGGCCGGGCCTCGTTACAACGTTATCGCGACTCGGCCGTTTGATTCCCATACGCGCCAGAAATAATGTAGTTTTCCTCGTAACATGGATTCCCGTCTCGGGTTACGGCGCGCGCCAAACATACTGTTCCAACTGCTGCTAAGATCGACGGGTATTTCCGCGAGCGCCTCCACCGACGACGCGGAGAAAATTTATTTATTTATTCCTCGAATAAACCGGCAAAAAAGCTTCCGAAACGAAAGCGTCCCGGCGCTACGGTGCCGCGGATCGAGGAACGCGGAGACGTTTTTACGGAGCTCTTACACCGCGAGGGATATTAATACGAAACTCGCTTTGGACTATTCGATAAACGCGATATCGCTCGATCATCGAACCGTCGGTGTTAGAAACTCGAGGCTGTACGACGAAACGCTCTGCAATACTTTTCCAGATAACGGCGACTTTGTCTTGAAAGAGCGAAAATCGAAAGAGGAACCGTAGAACTCTTAAGGCGAGGATCCACTCGAGTGTCGCGAGGGCGCAATCCTGTAAGAATTCTACGAAGCGTTTGGGAGATAATTTTTCCATGTTCGGAATGCAACGTCGAACGGTGAAACTTCCAGGTCGGACGACTTAGCTTTTAATCTTGCATCGGACGCGATATTTTCAGTTTTACATTCTCTTTCGTGCAACGGCGTTTGGCACAATATGCTTCGCTTCTTTTTCCACTGGACAAGGGGACTTTGCGTTCTCGGAATGTCGACATTTATTTATTTCGCTAACCATTTGTTACGAGAATGCGCGAGACTTCGTCACCCTGGTAACGTAACAAGAAAATTTATTTTTAGGTCCTTAAGGCGTCGATTGAATCGAAGAAACACGAAAATGAGATATCTCGTCACACGTACGCGATGCGTTGAGCCTAGCAGTTTCCCAAAATTCGCCAGATGCATATAGTTAAAACTAAACCAAAACAGTTGTCGGTCTTTCGACGAGTCGTATTCGGAGTTGGATCGAAGAGCGTTTTATCGCCATTAAAAATTGGCAGAATACTATTCAAAACAATGTTTCCATTGTAATGTTTGTATTTAGGAAGCTAGTAAAAATTGAAGTGTTGCAGGTACGATTAAGATTAACAAATTTGATATTCGCGAAAGGAAACGAACCACGTTCAATGGAGTTATTCTAGGACAAAGAAATGTCTCCAATTGGGAATTAAAATTGCATGGAGTGCAAAGGGTTAATTTACTTTGATTTAATCTGGACCACGATACGCAGACCGGCGAAACTAGAACCGATCTTCCTATACGGACGGAAGTTTGTTTAAACCTCTTACGCCTATCGGGCGATAAGCTAAACGTTCGTTTGGAGAATCGTGGCATAGCCAGCTATGATTCTCGTACGCTTGTAGGAACGTGGCGAGCGAGATTAATATTTTGCTTGAAACAAGCGAGAGCTTTCGAGAGTCCCCAACGATCGTTCCGGCTGGAGACCTTTAATCCTCGGATGCGCGGGATCGGGAATGCCAGCCGACGAAACTCGACGGTAGTTTATTAAAAAATCGTCCCGCGATCGCTTCGCAAAAAGACGACGGAATTACGTTACGTCGTCGTCTGGATGTTCCGATTTCCCATTTCCTACGGTGACACGACCATTCCCGGATGACACCTCCAACATTCCCCTATATTCTCTCCAGTCCTTTGCCGCGACATTTCCGAGTTATACTTGCCAAGTCATTGCACGGGGTGTCGTCGACCTTGTCGGCGACGACTACGACTACGACGACTACGTCGACGAGGCTGGCGTCGACGTAGTCGTTCTCTCGGTTCGCAACTGGAGGCAATGTTAATCTACGAAGCTTTCGGCGGGCGCGTGTGAATTTCATAGATTGTGCTCGGCGAGAGCACGATTGCCACACACCGGTACACCCGTACCTCCGGCTACACGCGATAAAGTTGCTTACCGGCTGGCAATCGCGAGTCGAAACTTTCCCGAGAAACCGAAGCTGCTTATTGAAAGACTAATACATACAGTTAGCTCTATTCGCCGGCGGACGTTAAGTCGCGATAACTCTATTATTGCGTGCCGGGAAATGCGAAAGTACCCGGGTCGGAAGATCGCGAGCTTCCGTCACCCGCGGTGCATCGCGCGCGTCGTCGCCTCCGTGACGGATCGTCCTTCTTCGCCCTGCCGGACACCTCCAATCTTTTCATTTTCGTCGCCAGACGTCCACCGAGGTTTCGTCATGGATCATGGGCCTTGAAAAAATTCTGAAATAATCGCCGGTCGATAAAGTGTTAACTGAAATGTGGAAGAATCGTCTTCCTGTGTGGACCCAACAAGTGTCGGTAGTAGAAATTCATTTTAATTAATAATTCGTATAAATTGAACATTAACGCGGTACTGCCAAAATTAACCAGATTATTAACAATTTTGTTCAATAACGCTGATCATTTCTATAATAATTTTAATATTTTTCTATAATATAATTTTCTATAATAATCGATAATTTTCATTAAATTCAAATAACAATCGGTGGAGAATAGCAATGCGCGCGGTAACTATAAACTTTGGAGGATAAAGAATATCAAAGGACGAAGGATAAAGAATAATCTAGTTATATTGGTTGGTCGAAATTGATGAGATCGAGGAATGTAAGAAGGTCGACGGATTACGGTGCTTACCGTACACGTCGACGCGTTAATTACGATCGCAAATATATTTCGCGCATTTTGACGTTACATTTGACGTTAAGCGTCACGGTGCGGAATGGATCGCGGCGCGACGCTCGAAGGGGAACACCGGCCGAGCCAAGCCCGAGGGGAGAACTCGTCGACGTTAATATATGTGATTGGAATTTTTAATTAACAACGCGCTAGCGTTGTTGAACTCCGAGGTGAAACACCATCGCCGTCGCAGCGAAGGATTTCTCACCGCGATTGGGAGCGTCTCGCGCATCGTGGAAACAAACGTTCGTTTCTCGCGTCTCGCGTCCCGCCGGACCTCGTCGAGAGAGCTCGCGAAAACATTTCTCTTTCCGTTCGTCGTTGTCGTATGCAAAGAAATTTGCGTGTACCAATAACCTTGATAGATATCGGGGAAAAAGCGGAACGGATGGCTGGCTGGTTCGCTGGCTCGTTCGCTGGCTGGTTGGCTGGTTGGTGGCTGGTTGGTGGCTGGTTGCCGGTTGCCGGTTGCCGATTGCCGGCTGCTGCTGCTGCTGCTGCTTGCCGGTGGTTGTTGGCTGCGAGCTGGCTGACTGGCTGGCTCGCTGCTGGCTGACTGGTGCTAAGAGCCGCTCGAAACAGACCGGGGCTTATGGGTCTCCGAATATTAATCCAGTACCCGTTGGAATGCATTATTCTCTTTTTGCCGGCGATGCGGTGTTGTGCGTTATTTTTATTTTGATTTTTAATATACATGACCGCCAGAGATTTGCTCGCGAGCTATGATGCGGAGAGACATTTTCTTGATTAAAACCATCGATCTCTCGCCGGGATTACGGACACGTACTTCCGGAAATGAACACACGCCTACCGATACCGTCGGACGGATCGGGTTCCGTGCGCGCCGAGCGTTTTCGGGCTCGACCGATTGCGCCTCTTACCGTTTATACGTATCTACATTAATTAGCTGCGTCTATCGATTCGCAATAACGCGAACGTCACGCGACAAACGACGTTGCCTCGCCTCGCCTCGCCTCTCCTCTCCCCGCCTCGTCTAGATTCGCGTCGCGACAAATTCGGGAAACGGTTCCCAAACCTAACCCAGAACCTCCTCTTCTTCGGAGCGAGGCAACGTGTTCGGCAACGAGCTTTCGCCGTTAATCTCTCCGGAAACACGTTCGAGGAACGCTTAATCGCGAGACAAGACCGAACGGCGGCGTTCCCGGTTGTATCGAATCAACGGATACGAGAACGACAACGATCGCGACAACCGGATCGTCTTCGAGACGATAATTAACCGATTCTAAGCAAGCCGGAAACGCAGACGATGGTCGCGTTCCTCGAACCTCCTGCCTCGCGTAGAACCGTGTTACCGTCGTTAACAGCGCGCGTACTCTACGCTTCTTCTTCTTCTTTTTCTTTTTCTTCTTCTTCTTCTACAGAGCCACGAAAAAATTAATCCATTTCAGTGATTCGTAGCGGAAAAGGACCCGTATATGGCAATGCGACGCGACGTCTGTCTACTCGACGCAAAACTTGCTTTCTACCACCGAAATAAATTCTTTCATCGGACACCACAGTTGCGCGTTGGTACTTTTAACCCCTTGCCCTACGATTTATTTTGTGGTAACAGTGACTAGTCGTTCTTTGTAAAGGAAATTTTGTAGCTACCGCGGACATCGCTATTCTCTAATGACTGTACACGAGCATTAATTAAATAAAATTTGATTTCGATTTATAGAAAATTAAGGACATACATATTCGGAAGATTCTGTCCGAAATCTTCGTCACGAGTCTGACTCGTTGTTGTAGGGCAAAAGGTTCAGGAGCAACGCGTATCGAACAAACGAGGTGATTTTCTTACAATTAGTTTCGCATTCGCGTTACCGTCCAAAACGGTCGTCGGTCTTTCGACGAATTACATTCCACCGAATATTTTCGTTGCTTCCACCGGAGTTGGATCGACGAGCGAAACCGGTGTTCGATTTACTTTAAAAACTCGGAACGTTTATCGACCCTCGCCCGGTACACGACGGTATACTCGATTTTTACCGTCCCTTCGGCGGCTCTTTCGGAAATATCCGTTCGCGTTTACCCGGTGTGCTCAACGACCGAGGATGAATTCGATTTTTGCGCAGAGCGCGTAAGAACGCGCGTCTCGTGGAGACGGCTATTGCGAGTAAAATCGACGAAAGATCGTATCGCAAGACCGAACGAAAGGGTTTAATTGCGCGCGTGTCGTCCGATTCGCTCGTAAGAAGAGCCGCGAACAAAGCCGGCGCGTTGTTCGGCACGGAAACGACCGAGCGAGACGTTCAAACGACAAAGAAAGTATCGTCATTTTCTTTGATATTTTTCAACGACCGCGACTCGACTCGACTCGTCCGCGCTCGGCGGCTGCATCGCCTCGCAGCCTCCGCACGCGCGGTGTCCGGTTTAATATTAATGCCGGAGAAATTGAAATACTAATTAGTATTCCGAACCGGCCGGCGCTCTCCGACTCTGCTCGGCGTCGGTGTGCCTCGTCGGTTTCCTAAAACGAGACGACCAGAGACGAAACCGGCTAGGATCGGTTTCGCGTCTGCGGAAACAGCCCGGATTCGAGTCCCGGGCGCTCGTGCTCGCGGGAAATTACTCGTAAAACGGCTGGCGGTAAACGCGAAGAAACGTCCGTACGTTTTACGACGTTCGAGGATTCATCCGGCGACGTTCGTACACGTAAACACGTTCGATGGGTCTTTTTTCGAGTCTGAGGATCCGCGATCGATCTCGGAGACGGGAATCGGCGAGCGTACTTTTGCGCACGTATTTTTCGTCCGCGAGAAAACTGCAGAAAATCCGCGCGGAGGGGCAACGTCGAGGGATCTACGAGGAACGATAGGAACGCGGGATTCTGGAGGGAAGGTGAAACGTTATCGCGTCGCTGTTTCGGTCACGTTCGATGGGTTTGCCTGTTTCCTTCGCGAACCGACTCGGACGGAAGTATTTGTAACGCGAAGCGGGCGTATCGCGCGGAGAAACGTGGATTTCTATAAGTTTCTCCGCGGCATCTTTCTCAACGGCGATCTCGCGACCCGTCGACGATTTTTGTCACCGTTTCTCCATGTTTTACCTCCGCGCGGCCAATGCTTGCACAGTTCCGTTCTGTTCCGCGTTTGCGGCTGCACTAAATTCTTTCGCGCTGGATTCCTCCCACCGCAGGCTAATTTATTGCTATCGCCGCGAACGGTGCCGCGCGTTCGTTGGATTTTTCCTCGTGATCGGTATGGTCAATATGGTCAAAAGATGACTGGCCAATGAGAGTGTTAGCGACGATAATAATTTTAAGAAAAACGCTGTTGATTCTTATTTCAGAATATCTAAAGAATAATCACTAATTTTTCAGATCCGAAATAATAAAGAATTCAGCCGTGTCAGCCGTTTTAATTTTCTGGTGTGCACGACATCTCACGCGTACCACATGAAATTTTTCTACGACACGTATTGTGAAGATAAACAATAAGTAAAAGACGCCAAGTACAAGAGGATAAAGAAGGCGAAATCGAAAAGCCTGGAGGAGGTGCGGGACCGTTTGCGGAACTGTGTCGAGAACGGGAACAAGATCCCAATATCGTTCGAGCAGTCTTACGTCCTGAAGAAAACTCCGTAGCTACCTTCTCCCACCCCGCATACAAGCTGCTCCCACCCCTGCCTCTTGCGTAGACGGGTCGTTTCGGCCGATCGAAAAGTCTTATGCCTGAGCAAAACCGTGAATTTACCCGAGAGAACAATGGCATACCTACCTGCTGACGTAGGGCCTCTACGTCATCCCGGGACTTCTCGCCACGACGAGTTGTGGAGCTTTTTTACGACCCGTTGTCCCCACTTTGCGGGCCCGCGCGATCAAAGGAAGGGGATTGAATCGTTGTCGATTCAACAGCGACCGGCTCGCCCGACGGTGGTGTTGTTATTGAAATTCTCATCGCTCCATGCGATATTTACTGTAGCGTCTCGAGAATGAAATTAGAGAACGTCGAACGCGGAGAATTTCCAACACTTGTGATTAACGCGATTATCTATTATTAAATTAGTTTTGCGAATCGTTCGTTGAATTCTGTTCGTACACAGAATTATTGAAATTTAAATATCGTTTACCTATTTCGACGGGGTTATTTATTGTTTCTCTTCACAGTACGTATCGTAGAAAAATTTCATGTGGTAGAAGTGAAATGTCATGCATACCAGAAAATTAAAACGGCTGACACGGCTAAATTGTTTATTATTTCTAGTCTGAAAAATTAGTAATTATTCTTTAGATATTCTGAAATAAGAATGAACAGTGTTTTACTTAAAATTATTATCGTCGCGTAGTCACAAAAATTCGGAAAGTTCTCTGACTTGTTCTTTCGCTTTTGATTACGCGCCTGATCGGCGGACATTTCGAGCGCGCTTTTCTCTCATTGACCAGTAATTTTTCATTAATAACTCGTAAACGAAGCCGTAGATTGAATGTTTGTACAGGAAAAAGTTGCTCCAAACGACTTCAGGAATCCCTCGTTTCCCCCTGTTACGATACATTGGATTAAAGTCACAAATTTAGTTTCAAAGTTCGTGTACCATCCGATTACCGTCCTGTTTGTCCTTGCACCGCCTTGCGAGTGCGGTGAGACGCGCGTTGGACTGCGTCTCGTTAATATTGCCGAGCCCTGTCAAGACGCATAACAAACGCGTTATTCATGTTTCCCACGTACCTCGCCACGCTACCATCCATCGATCTAGTCGGAATAAACGCTTCGCGACCGATACGAAGAGCGTAGCTAGGCTTCGCGATACTTTGGCGAAACCTCTCGCGGTCCGATCCGAAGTCCATACCGGTTCGCCGATCGGATTCGAATCTCGAATCCTCGCACGGTGCGAACCCTCGACCATGCGAGTTAAGAGTCGCGGGCTTAGGAATAGCGGGCGTTTTCGAAGAGCGAGTAGCCGCTGTTGCTTACGAAACAGGGCGTAACGGCTTCTCGCCGATTACGAGACGTCTCGCGCCGCGATGTTTCGAGAGATCCGTTTGGGCAGCCGACAACGGGGCGTCGAGAGAGCTGGAATTTGCTCGCGAATGGAACAGGGGGAAACGAAAGACGAAGCGAAAAGTCGTCGGAGGAGAAAACGCGTCTCGAGACACTACGAAAGCGACGTGGGTGGTCGAGACGCCGTAAACGACCCGACGGCGGCGAGTCCTGTCCAGACGCATTGTCCTTCGTCGTCGGCGCCGATGCAGCCGCGAACGGCCCCTGGACGTTCGAGTTCCAACGAGGGACGAGCACTCGAGACGAGGACGCTTTCCCTGCTCGACTTTCCCAGGGCGGAAACATCGATCCTGCGGGTCGGCGATCGACCCCGTCCAGTAAGGATCTCGAGACAGCGTCCTGTAAAAGTAACGTCTCGCGAACGCGCACGATAAATCGTCGACCGAAACGTTCGGCCGATACAACGTACAAACTAAACTATTTACTTTATCCTCCTTCCGTGCCTCGTATCCGCGTCTACCGGCTCTGAAAATTGTCGCGAACGAACTCGTCGGAAGCACGGTTCTTTATCGAATTTGTTCGAAACGAGCGGTCGTTCGGTTTAAACGCGCCATCGCGGAACCAAGTTTGCGTAGACAACGAACGTGCGCGGAAATCCATACGAAACGCAGAAGGCGCGCAAACGCTTCGGGTTCGGATTAGACGAAAGTTTACAGTTACCAAAGTCGAAAGTTCTCCTCAAAGATAATGCAACCTGCTGCAAAACTTTCGGCTTACGTATCGAGAGATCGACGCGCACGCGATTCTCGCGACGAAGAAAACGCGCTCGTCCGGCGAGCATCCGATAAACGGAGACACCGCGGAGGGTGTTCGCAAACGCGTTGCGGACCCGACCGGTTCGCGCAGTGGACAGCGTAACACGTGTGGCGGCAAAGATAAGCCGGCGAAAATACGCGGAGTCACGTATTTTATGAAATATACGCGAGCGTTACCCTTCGCGCGGACGGGGAACGAGCGCGCGGCTGGATTCGGCTCGACTCTGCTCGACTCGGCTCGACTCGGCGCCGCGCGGCTGGAAAGTTTCAACGGCGTTAACGCGTCCGGCGGGCGATAAACGAATTTTCCAGCGAGATACACCGAAGAAACGGCTGAACGGTCCTCGACTGCAAAGGACAAGCCCCGCGCAAGGGTAGGAACACCTGCGGCCCGCGCGATAACCTTCTCTCGTGAGGAGACGCGAGGGCCGAGGGACGCGTCTTCGCGTTTCGGAGCGACGCGGACGAGGCGAGATATCGTTGTCCGTAAATGCCGATCGGGGTAGCCAGTGTCGCGCACGGTTTCCGGCGAAATCGCGAAAGCGAGCGATGAAAACGTCGCTTTGGGTCGCGGCGCGTCGAGATTCCGAGGGAAACGCGTGCGACGCGCGGCGCGCGAGCGGAATGGAGGAGCTCGCATCTTTATCGGACGTTGTTAGCTCTTTTATAGCGGCGAGGGTAACGACGAGGTGGCGCTAAACTTTGCAGAAATCCTGCGCGACGTAAAACGATATTTATTAGACCACAAACAGCCAGCCGCGACTAAGTTTTAACTAGCTCTATACTTTCCAGTGTATACGCTATTGCTTTATCGGCGGCCGAACATTTCTATCGACCATTATTTCCGCGAGTTCGGCCCCGACCACGGCCCCAACCCCCGGACCCGGCCCCGACGCCGACTGCGACTGCGACTCCGACTCCGCTGCTCCGATATAATTCGAACTCGAATATAATGCAGCTTCCAATATATTGTCGACGATTAGGGTATTAAGCGCCGAGGCTTTTGTGACGGGTCAGCGATCCGGCTCGTTTGTCCGTCGTTCGGAATGAAAGTGGAACGAGGAGAGGAAAAAAGCGAGGCTGAAAGCGCGCACGGCCAAGAAACGAATCGACCAACGAGCTCGTTGTCTCGGTCGCGGAATCAAACGATCTCCGACGAATGGCCCGCGGCTCTCGCGAATTGCGAATTGCGAATTGCGAATTAGGAATTTCGCGAAACGCCCGGTGAACATCGTCCCGCCGCGCGATGAAAATGGAAAATTTCGCTTCTTATCGGTGCCGATAAACTTTGCGGACTCGTTTCGCGGTCGTTACGCCGCTCCATCGTTCGCGCTTGTAATTCGTTCCGATCGAACGACCGGCGATCGTTGCACGCGCGCCGAAACGAACCCGACTAATGACGCTCGCCTCGAACGGCCGAAACGCGCGGCGCAAAAACTTTTTGCAAACATTCCTATCGGCGATTCGTTGACGCGACTCGCCGGGACCACGCCTGGTAGTTTTCGGCCGGGCTGCTGTCTAAAACGAATGGCGCGGGACGGCCGCGTAAATTCTCTGTGACGCATCGTGCCCGAACATAATTCGATTTCACCGAAATCCAAAACGAGCGTTACATCTGCGAAAACCGAGAGCCGCCGATGGAACGCGCGTCGTTCCGCTAATTGTATAGCTAGAGCGGCAACGGTAAATTATTTAATTGCCACGGAATCCCCGTTTTACCGTTGCCGCGCGCGTTTCGATCCGACGCGCCGCGTCGATGCTATTTTATTTTTTCCTTTGTGCCGCGAATATCGCGAATATCGCGAGTATTGTGGACCGGTCGAACCGGGACACAAGAATCGCGTTGCTCGAAGCGACTCCGCCTACAAACCCATGGGCCACGACCGACGCACCGCGCGGACAATGCACTCTGCCACGGTATCCTCGTGGTCTTGTTTCGTCGTGTTCGGCCCTCGGCTCTCTCTCTCTCTCTCTCTCGACCATCCTCTAGCGGCAGCTATTTAACTTTTTTACGATACACCGAGAACGCGCGGGTCCCGACCACCGGCGAACACGCGAAACTTTCCAGCGATCGCGTATTGTTTATCATTATACATCCAAGCTTGTAAATAGGCCGTATCGGTAAATGCAACGCTACGCCGCGGACGAGAACAGGAACGGAAACGCGAAACTCTCTCTCCCTCTCTCTCTTTACGGTTAACCCGACGAGAGTACCCAGGGGAAACGAGTTAATTCGTCGCTGCTCGTCGCCGCTCGTCGCAAGGAAATTCCCTTAAATCCCGTCTTACGGGCTCCTCTTCGAAATCGACGTCTACGTCACGCAGATTGTCGGAGACATCCGCAACCGTCGTCGGCGTTGCATTACATCGATACTCGTCGCAATATCGTCGTTTAGCTCGCTAACGTAATACGACGCCTCTTCCGCGTCGCTATTGTTGCCGCTCGGCAGCTTTTCCGCGTCGAACGAACAACCGATCGTAACTATAACCGCTCAATTTGTCCGATAGAATGCTCATCGATTGTTTGTCAAAGTTTTATCGGCAACCGGGAGTCGAAGTTACCGCCTCGATAAACCGTTGTTTAAATTCATTTCGTTTTATGGGATTTTGTATACGAAGGTGTCGCGTCGGTGGCACCTTTCGAACGACACCGAACACCTGGGCCGCGTAATAACTACACGGAACGATCCTACGTATACTTTCTTACACTGCTTAGAATGATCGCGATGTACGCGTTATTCGATTGTCTTAGCTGTTCGCGATTTCTGTTCTTTAATTTCTGCTCGAGTTTTATTCGTGACTGGTTAACACATTGCACTCGAATGGCGCCTCTAAGGCGCTACCAAAAATTACCATAATATTATTTAAGCGATTGTTACGTTGCTACGTTCGCAGTTAAGAAATCGTTAAAAATTTCAGTGCTGTAAGTACGAGCAATACTAATTAGTTTCATATGCTGGAAGGGAAACAAACTATACACAATGGAGCTATTATAGATAAAAATATTGTTTCGATTTTGGAATGCAACTGCTTCGAACGCAAAGGGTTAACACATTGCGTATGGGTCACGAGATATCTCGTTTTTAGCACACCGAACGTTGCGGACATATTTTTCGATTCAATCTGCAATTTCTTCAACCAGCCGCAAATATTTTTGTTACGTTACCAGGATAACGAAGCCTCTCCTATTCTTAAGACAAGTGATGAGCGAAATAATTTAATTTTGACATTCATTGCTCGCGAAGCATGCTTCTGGAGCGTTCGAAAATGTGCGGACTTTGAGCGCCATACGCAATGTGTTAAGGGTAGTTTAACACTTTATCGACCGGCGATTATTTCAGAATTTTTGTAAGACCTATGATCCATGACTGAAAACTTTTTAATGGGTCCTTCAAGGCTAACAGCAATTTTTATTGCGGATCAGCAATGCATCCCCCAATAATATTGTCTAATAATGTTGTTACAAATTGGAATGTAAAATAGAATTTTAACCCTTTGTACTCGAATGGCGCGTCTAAGGCGACACTAAAATCTGCCATACTATTATTTAAACAACTCTTACATCGCTAAGTTTGCAGTTGAGGAAACGATAAAAATATTCAAATTCTAAGCACGAGTCATGGTAATTAATTTCGTATAAACGAAAGGAAATAAACTATCTACAGTGGAGCTATTGTAAATAAAAATATTGTTTCGATTTTGGAGTAGAATTGCTTCGAGTGCAAAGGGTTAATAGTGTTAAGATAAAGTGTTAAGACGAACGTAGTAAATTGAAGGAATTCGGACATGTTTCGGACACTCTGTACAGGGTGCAAGTGTTCGCGGCGGTTTCGCGATTGCACTCGGCGCGAATCTTTTTGTGGGCTCGACTTTGTGGAACGCCGACGAGCGCCCGCATAGGTGCTGGATCGAAAAATCATTCGGCCGACACAGATTAAAACACAATGTTCACGATTCGATGTTCGCGATTGGTCCGGCGACGATCGATCCCCTCGCGAAACGTGGCGTCGATGCGTTGCCAATTAAACGAAACTGGTTCGATCGGTCGAGTCGTACGGGTCTCGGCGGTCGTCCGGTGGAAAGACTCGGGCCGGAGCCTGGATAATTTCAAGCAGAAGTTACGGTATCCCATAGCGGCAGCTCGCTGGTCTAAATACAATATGTTTCCTCGATAAACGGTGAAAGTTAACGTTGCTGGAACACCGGCGAAAAAGTTTCTCCGGCAATGTACCTAACGGTTATTCGCGCGTATTTTTCCATTGCTATTTCTCGGCCGGTCGCCATCGATCCGACGCGGATTCGTCGCGGGAAATTAGAGTACAGCCATCCCCCGAATCGCTCGCGTTTGTTCGCTCGGAAAAAAACATTCCACCGCAAGCGCGAATTAGTCGGGAAATCGTCGCGTTTCGATGGAACTTGTAAAATGCTCGCGAGCAATCGGTGCCCGCCGACGATGTTCCCCTCTCGCTTCGAACGCTCCGACGCATTGAAATATTCAATTTCTTCTGCGCGTTAGAGCGCGATTCTCGTTCGAAAATGGAATTGCTCGCGGAACCGAAGAGCACCGGCACACGATTTTCAAATTCTCCACTCGGCGCGCGGAGATTTAGGAAAATTAGCTATCGCCAGCGAAGCAAATCGGGCGCGGCCCGGAATAAAGGTTTCGCGACGTAATCTGCGAAGCGGCCTCGACAACGCCGACGAAATTTTTCATCGGTGGCGCGCGGACGAAGACGAGGACGAAGACGAGGACGAGGACGGGAACGCGTTCTCCGACGCGGGGGTGTCGGGTTTTTCGCGGCGGCCGCGCCGTGCCTTCTAAACCTTTTTCATTTATCTTCGCTCGGCGCAGCTTAAGCAGCAATTTTCCACCGCTCTTTGCATCTGGTTGTTTTAGCCGCTCCGAGCAATCCCCTTAATGTATATACTTTTTCTCACTGTCATAATTGAGGAGCCGTCCGAAGCTAGACCACTTCCAAGGAGTGTTCTTCCCTCATAAATTTTCGACTTAGGTTCCACGAGCTGCGTTTCTTCGCGCCTCGTTTCGCGGCAAATGCTCGTCAAGTGGCTGCTGCGAGGAACCCCCGAGAATCGGATCCGCCTCCGCTTTCGCGGATCTCTGCCGTCGTTCCCGCCGTCGATTCGTCGACGATGCGAAATTGTCGTTTCCGGGCCTACGCGAGATGCTACAGGTAACAATAAAATTTATTAAATCGTGGGATTTTATTGGACGATGGAACGTATTTGGTTCGTCGATTACAGCGTATTGTAGGACGCGAAAAGCATGCTTGTCTGCAGCAAGATAGAGATATGGTGGCGGTATGATTGAAGCTTGATGCGACTGAAACGTTGTATGAAAGAAGCGGTGCGCGACAAGGGATCAAACGTCCGCGTTGCGTGATCCAGACGCGGTGCGTTTGAAGCCACCTGTGAGATTGGGAACGAGTGGTTGACGTGTCTGTGATTTAGGACACAGTTGAAAAAAGAATTACCAAATGCTGTTTTCCCTCCATAATCCTGCATATTATATATTATCGTTCGTTCAACGAAATTTAATTCCGACCCGCATGATAGCTATGTATAAACTTAATACCACCGCAACGGGTTAATTACTGACAGTTGCACAAAAATTGCTTCATAAATAAAAATGTTACGATGATATCGGTAAACGTGCAAGTTTTCTCAAAAACGAGAGGTCCAAAGCGTACGACGTACAAATTTCTTCGCGATCCTTAATGCGTTGACAATTACCCAAACGACGCAGGACCTGCTTAACACTTTATCGACCGGAAGCCTATTAACCCTTTGCTCTCGAGTGGCGACTCTGAGCCGTCACGAAAACTTGGCACAGTATTTTTTAAAATAACTTCAACATCTTTATATTTAAGAAATTGATAAAAATCTATGTACACAAGGTGAAATAATTTATGTGGAATGAAAGTATCCTAAGTCAGAAGAAATGCTCTAGTTTTCTAGTTAAACAGCTCCGAGTGCAAAGGGTTAATAGGACTTTCAATAATTGCACTTAACAGAATGAAATTAAACAACTACGTTTGCATTGTAATTTGTAACGAAATTATTAAATAACGTTACCGAAGATGCCTTGAGGTTTGTCGATAGAAATTCTTGTCAGCGTTGAAAGATCGGTTGAAAAGTTTTCAAACATGGACTTAAGCAGGCATCGTCGATGGATCCTCTGATAGGTCTGGGATAAAACGCAGCCGTTCCTTCTATCTTTTTCTCTCTCTCCGTCGCCCCACTTCACGCGTCATCGTATGCCGCCAAATTGTAATACCGTCCAGAGAGGATTATCCGTATTCGTAAAATGACTGGTCCACAGATTGACTTCGGCTTTGCGTGTGTTTCGTCGGTAGCTAGCCAACGGGTAAATCGATCAATGTCCATAAAACGTTGAAAAGCATTCCTTGCGGGTGCGATGGTTGTAACTTGTCTCTCCGGGGAGGAAACGGACAGTTTAATGCGAGAATCTTGGACGATGGAAACGTAATGCGATTACGAAGATATAGCGGTGGATAAAGGGTGCGACACCGGTGGTCGAGCAACAGGAAACAGAGCCGTCAATTTGTTTGGGGGGAAAAGTTGGAAGGAAATATTCAAATGCAGGGTACCCGAGAGGCTTCGCCACCTCCGGAGGGATCCGAGGGTTAACGACGTTCCGAGCGGCTCGGTGCGTCGCGGCGTCGATCCTCTTTGTCAGGATCCTCGCCGTTTCGCAGACGAACAGCGACTTCCGGTTGGAATCGCTGGGCGAGACCGAAAGCGAGCGTTTTTCCTCGATACATGGAAAAATGTCGATGGCCGTGATTGCGAGGGCGTTGCTTTCCCCGCGATTCTCGAAACGCTCGAGTGTTTGCTTTCGCGTGAAACATTCGATGATTCGCAAATATGACGGGAACGGTTTTCCGCGTCGCGTATCGAAAACGTCGAGAACTTTGGAAACGGTCCGCTGCGTCCCGATGCGAAACAATAAAAACGCCCGGCAACGATTATTATTCCATCGATGTTTGTTCGGCATTCGACGACCGTATAGAAAATAAATGTTACTCGGCGGAGACGACCGCGACGACGACGACGACGACGACGACGAAGACGACGACAAGGCAAAACGAGAAGTCGATGCCTGGTCCGCGCGAAACGGCGGTGCATCGTACAAATTTCCGTCGGAAAATTGCGCGGACCGTCTCGAGTATGGTATCGCTCGTAACAGAGCTCGTTGCGATCTTTCCCAAAAGTGGTTTCAACTTTCCGGCCGGGGAACCGGAAGGGGACACGGGCGCGAACGATATCACCGATCGGTTCGAACCAGAAACTTCGTCTTCCATCAAATTCCATGGGTTGGCCGGCGTTGGCTCCACACACCGACGGGACAATCTTGGATTCCTGGGCGGCGTCGCGTCGATCGTAAACCGTCGCTCGCGGGTACGCTATCTCGGATACCTTGCTAAATTTCTACCGCGTCGTTTTCCATAATCCGTCGGTCTCCTCGGGCCTCGGGTCGGGCCGAGCGAATCGGGCAACACGCCGATCTGTTCGTTTAGCCATCGTCTGGCCGTATCGCGACGCGGTTTCCATATAACGAGGAGCAAACGATCCAATTTGCGCTAATTCCACTAGTTTCTTCTAACGCGAACTCCAAGAAAGAGACGCGTCTGCGACGAGCGCGAGAACGCGGTTGAATTTGCAGCGTCCGAGTTGCACTTAATTTGCGAATCGCAGTAATTGGCGATCGATCGATACCATCGATAAAGTTGCGAGTATCGTCGCGCAACGGGCCGCGCGACGCTCCCTCGTTCTAAACGGTTAATTTTATTCGGAATTTTGCGATTTCGCTCGCGGAACGCGACGCGTCGGTCCACGAAAATTGTTGGAAATCGCCGATACGTTTCTAACGGTAAAAACTACTTTTACGCGGACATCGATATCAGTTTTTCAACGCTTCGACTGTCGGACCGGCTAAAAATTTCATAAAATCAAGCTAATTTATTTTATATTTTGTAATTATTATATTCCGTAGATTTGACCTTTCGGTGCGCCGTTGAAACCGATATTTAACTATATTTCCGTGGGTCAGGCACGAGCGACGCGACGGTCAAAGCGTTAAGGGGAAAAAACCGGGTGCAGAGCATCGCGAATTACGTTATTGCCCCGGAACACGTTGCGCGTACGCGTACGCGCGGTACGGACGAATCGTTATCGTCGAATATCCTTTTTACGCGGAGCGAATCCGTAATCTTGGGAACATATCGCGACTGTTTTTGCAGGCGTTCGACCGGGAAAGAAAGCAGCGTTCCGACGAACGGAGACGCATCCGAGCCACCGGACCGAGAATCTCGATCGGTCCCGAACGAACGGCGACGAGGAGCGAGAAACCGGCTAGGCTTTCCTCTCGAGGGTTTATTTTCTCGCGGATCATGGTCCTTGTGCACTCTCGCGTTCCGCTCGACGCGGCGCCCGGGCCTCGACGACGATCCGCATGCATCAAAGCTACATAATAAATTGAATATTATATGCAGGGACGGGGGGTGCGAGGGGATCGGTGGGGACGCGAGGAAACGCGAAGGAGCCGAGACAGAGAAAGGGAAACGGAAAGAGAGAGAGAGAGGAGAAAGAGGTGGACGAGGATGAGGATGAGGAGGAAGAGGAGGAGTAGGAGGAGGAGGGTGAGAAGAAAGAGGAGAGAGAAAGAGAGAGAGAGAAAGGGGAGAGAGGAAAGAAGAAGGGACACAGGAGGTCCTGGACCTGCGCCATGCGAGGCGAGCGTCCCGTCACGGAGCGTTCCGACGCTCGACTCGCTCGACGGGTAGCTCGACGCCGTCAGTACACGCGTCTCGACGCCCGGGGATGCGTCCGGTGCCGGAATTCTAGCGGGACGCTCGTCGAACCGATCTCGCTCGTCCGACGTCTCGTCCGAGACCCGAGAGTGTGCCGCGTCGGGAATCAAAACAGGACACAGTACCACGTATGACGCGCCGTGTGCATTCGCGAGTATAATGCTACACGTTTTTCACGAGGTAATGTCCCGCAGAACGGGATCCGTTAGAGATGGGAGAACCGAACAGTTCGATCCGCGATCGAACCGTCCGTCGATCCGTGGAATCGCGAGTTTCGGCTGTTTTCCCAAAGGATTTCGCGATGTCCGTGCGCTCTCTCCCCTCTCTCGTTCGCTCTTCTTTTCTCTGTTGTTCTCTCTTGTTCTCTCTTGTTCTCTCTTTCTCTGCTGCCCCCTTCTCTACCTTTTTGTCGCTGGCCATCCGATTTTACGGCGGAACTATATATCAGCGCGATATTTTCCAGCGGAATTCCGTGCCGAATTCCAAGTGAATTATAAGGGTACCGGGCTCCGAAGGCTCGGAACGCTGCAAAGGCTCCAAAGGCTCCAAAGGCTGCCGGAGATTCAGCGATAACAGTCTGAAAATCCGCCGGCCGATAATCCACGTCGACCAATTGAATTTTCGATATTCGTGGAATTATTGCCGAAAGGGTGGCTCTCGCCCTCGCGACGCGAATTCTGCTCGTCCTGGGGACCCTTGGTCCTGCTCTCGGCCGCGATCGAACGGCGAACGGCGAACGGCGAACGGCGTTCTCGCATTTTCTCGGTTCCGCGCGAGCCGAGCAAAAACGGACATGGGACACTGGAATACGAACGACGGATCCGCTCGTATATGACGCGTTTTTACCGAGACGACCATGGCTAATGGCCTCGCCGGTGACTTTGATAAATCCATCCCTCGAAGGTGATTCATTATGCGACCCTGTTCCTTCGTGCGTATGAATTTTAATATCGAAACGCTGCGCATTTCCTAATCGAGGTGTCCTCCAGCGCGCGCGCGTTTCATCTTGGAAATAGAGCGCAACGGATCCACCGACCGGTACGGAAATAAAGAATCGCTTTTAACGTTGCAACCGCGAATTCGCACGAATCCTGGCTTCCGTCTCTTCGTCGACTCCCGAAAGCCATGTTTGCGCGAAACGATAAAGTTCGTTCGGGGGATCGTTTGCGTCGGGAAAGGAGGAACCAAGTTCTTGTAATTTGGATAAGACTTTGCAAAGCGTCGCAGTTACGGTGCTCGATGCTTGTAGCGCGAAACATTCGTCGGGAAGCTCGGCAGCCTCCGCGAACAAGATTAATCGGTTTCTCGCGGCGTTCGGGCCGCGATCTCGCAGCAGAAAGAAACGAAAGCTATCGTCCGAGGACTGGAGAGTCGGGGCGGGAAACTACCGAAATTCCTCGCAGGTCCTCCAAAGACGTTGTCGACGATTATCTTTCGAGTTAAAGAGAAGGGCCCCCCATTGTAATTCCCCGGTGTAACGTTTGTAATCGCCTCGCTCTAGTCGCCGAAGTTGTTTCGCAAAAACGGACGCTGGCTTTCGAGCCGACCTCCTAGATAATTAATCTGTTTCCCCGGAGAATGGCCGTGTATTTGCATAGGTACTCGTATGCAAATGGTAAGCGTCCGACTTCGTTCCGACTCCCGCTGAAAATTATTCTTCGGGACCGGTGATCGCGTTCACCGAATCTTCCGATGGAACTTTCCGCCCTTCCGGTTCAAAACTCCGTAACCCTTTAAAGGAATTACATGCACACGGAAACTCGTGCATCCTTCAAAATTAATTTCGAACGCGAAACGAGCGCGTCGCGTCCGTCGAAACGCGAATCCTTGCTCGGGTTTGCCAACGACTAATGCGACCTTAATATTTCGCGCTTCCTTCTTCGTTTATCGCCGCATACCGCGAAAATCCGTTTCGACGGGACTCGAAAATTCTTGTACCGACGGTTTCGATTCTTGAAACGGCTAGGAAGGATTCTCATCGATTCCTACTTGTTTCTTTGGATATGAATTACTTAAAAAATGGTTTAACGTCGTTTGGCTTTACAAAGTAAGGCGAAGCGGTCGCTTTTGGTGCTCCGTAAATCGGAATCCGTAAAAATAAACGCGTCTACGGTAAAATGCAGCAATTTCAAAATAATTCGACGCGTTTATCGCAGAAAATTGTATGCGACGAATCGATTCGATGACCGTAAGAACAAATACGCCAGAATCGAAAACACGACTGTTCGGAACCGACGCAAGGACCGAAATCGGAACCGATATCGGCTGAAAATTTGCTCGTAGCAGTTTCAGTTTGATTTTCAGAATCGTTTCTAGTTCCGCGTTTCGGTATCGACGCGAATCGATCTCTGATTTCCTAAAGTTTCGATGCATCGCGCATCGGAAGAGGCGATTCCTAGGGTTATTCTAAAAACTTTTTTCCTCGCCAACTTCATTCGCGTAAAACACGGACCGTTCGGAGAGCGACTACAGCCGCGTTTAGCTTTGATCGTAACCGCGCTCCGATTGGTCCGTGCTTTTTTTAAAAATAACTCGGTAAACGAAGCGACGGAAAACGGGTTGTCTCTTCTCCGTCTTTTTCGGTTTCCGGACAGTTTTTAAGAGAATTCAGCAAACGAGTATGTGTGGTTTTTAAGAGCCGCAGTTTCATCGGATCAACGCTATTTTGCGATAAAAGTTTACAGACTTGTTCATTCGCACGCCCGGTGGTTCTTACGAGTGCGATATTCCGCAAAACGTTCGCCGTTGCGAAGCGACGACGGCGTAACAAAAATCCGAGCAAGAACGTAAATCCGCGTGGCCCGTTTTCACGAAATCAAAATTCGAAAAACGTAACTCTACTTTGACTTCTCTTGGAATTTCGCCTTTTACCAAAGATTTCCGTGGAGGGGAGCAGTCGACCGGTCTAATTTGACTACTTTTTGCGAGGTATCTTTAACCCGTTCGTTAAGCGTTAACCCCTTGGCCTAAAACAACGAGTCAGACTCGTGATCAAGATTTCGAACTGAATCTTCTAAGCATGTATTTCCTTAATTTTCTTTAAACGGAAATAACATTTTATGTTAAAGGAGATGGTCAATTTCAGTAAAGAATTAGAACTTTATTAAATAAAACAAGATTCGTTAAACTGTGCCAGGTATGTCCTGCCTATACCGACTCTTGTGTCGAACTAAAAACGTTTAGCGTCTGCATCGACGTCTTGGCTACAGATCGTCACACATTGTAACAGCGTTCTCTCTGAATTCATACATTGTAAAAGTATCGAGCTTTATCTCAACATTTAATTTAATTGTTGATCGTATATAGTCATTGGAGAATAGCCAGGCACGCAGTAATTACGAATTTGTCTTTTCTTTTTGCCGTTCTGCGGAGGACAAAGAAAATCTAGTCACTGTTATTGTAAAATAAATAGTGAGCCAAGGGGTGAAGAAACTCAGGGATTTTTTAAACATCCTGTGTAAAATTGGGGAAGCGCTATCTTTATCTGGCGGCACGGTGCAGAACGGAACAGCAGGAAGCGGCGTAGCATGGGGCACGGTGCATGGGTCATGGGGCGGCGGTGTAATCGGTTGGGCGCGAGGGAAAACAAAAGGGAGAGATGGATCGCGATACACGGAAACGAGAAACAAATGTTTCGACCGTCCGAGGAATTTCGCGAGACTCGAACGTGGGTGGCATCGATCGGAATCGGAAAAGAGAAGAAGCGAAACGATCGGCAGGGGGTGGCGGAGGGGGCCAGGCCGTTTTGTTCTCGACGATAGCGCGGGGCCACGGTCGTGCCGCGAATCTGCGAGTCTGCGAGTCTGCGAATGCCGCAATGCCAGGTCCTGGTTGCTGCCGGTAATTAATGCCTGGCGAGCTCGCCCGCGCGCGGTTCTCGGACCGGAGAAGGTCCGGAAAAATTACGGGTTCGCATTTCCCTTGATTATCCGGAGGCTTCTCGGGAAACGGTATCAGTCGTTAAAATTCCCTGGCTCGCCGAGATTTAAGCCGCGCTTAACGCCGTCTCAGCGTAACGAGGGCAAAACGAGAAATTGCGAATTTTTTTCGAGGATTAGTAAATCATCGGGCAGGAGACGAGCTCTCGCGATCCTTCCGAAGTCCTGCCCCGAGTCAAGAATCGAGATCGACTTATTTCCAGGACAAGGGACGAACGAGTCCACGACGAGTCGCCGCGCGCGGCCACCGGAGAGTTCTCCGTTTCCAGCTCTACCCCGCTTTCTTCTCTCGTCTCCTCGTTTCTCTTCTCTCTTCTTCTCGTCTCTCTATCTCTCTCTCGTCCCGCCTCGGCTCGCTCCGGTCCCTCGACCAGGCTTTTAAATCGGTCATAACGTTTGCGCGATTCTTTCCCGAAGAGACAATGTTTGCGAGCAAACAGTTGATCGCGGTAAACACGCGGAAAAGGGGCGGAAATGGAATCTCGGTTCGAAAAGCGAAATCCCTCTCGGCCGGATCCTTCCATTACCAATCTGGCCCCCGAAGAACAGCCGAACGACGAGAACGAAAATCCGATTTCCTCGCGTCGCTTCGCGGCCCGCGACCGACTAATCGACGAGCCGGCATCGACGCGCCGTCCCCGCGTCACACGTCCAACCCTTTCGCTTCTTCGTTTACCCTTTCGAGTCGCGTTCGCGAGATACGTAATTATCTGCGGAATTTTTCGCAGAGAAATAGAGAAAAAGCGATCGTTCGTCGAGTTTACAACGCTTCGAAAGGCCTACGCGCCGTTCCGGGTACGCTCCGGGCCGCGAACACCGGTAGATAACAACCTTCGATAACATTAAGCTGCTTTTATAACGCAACAATTTTCCTGGACGGTGTTCCGGGGTTTCGCGTGGCGCGAGATTAGAGAGACCATTCGTTTTTACGGGGAATTTCGGTACGAGAATAATAATTGATTATAAAAAGCTTTTAAGCCGTATTTATGCGACGCGTTTTAGCGCCGGATATCGTTCGATTCTCGCTGTCTTTTTATTTTAATACGATCGTCGCTCGATCGATCGCGTTCTGTTTAGCTCCGTATCCGAGCACGATAACGCGTGCCAGCCAACTTTATTCGCAATTAAAAACGATCGGATGAGCGAGCTTCGGCGGATCGAGCGACCCGATGGTGTCGGTACACCGCCGTTCGTCCGGTGCGTCGACGTTAAAAACGAGACGCGCGGTTTCCGTCGGATCGCGAAGGGTCGAGCTCGTTTCTCGCGTCGTTACGTTATCTTCCCGCCTCGACGGAGCCGCGCCGAAAGAATTTTAATCATCCCGTTTCGATTCCGATTTTCCGCGTCCCCCGTTTCCCGTTTCTCGTCTCTTGTCGCGCGTCGCGGCAGTCCGGATCCAGATATTTCTTCTCGTTCGATTTCGTTCCGGTGGCCGTCTTTCAGACCCGAGAAAAGAGAGGAGGATCCCTCTGCTCCGCTATGCTCGGGTTCGACGGTGCCATCGATCACGCATCGCCGAGATAAGACAAAGAGCTTGTAATCCGAGATCTCGTCGAGGAAGAGGAAAGAGATTTCACGAACACGGTGGCGCGCGTGCACGCGTCGACCGATCGGACGAACCGGAGGAGGAATATGGGTTTACCCGCTAGGGAAGACCAAAAATCTGTTTCCGGTCCGCTAACACAGAATCGACGCTCGGAGCGTCGAAGGCGCCTCCGTAGGAAATTATTAAATCGATTCGCGTCGAAAAGTCGGGGATGAAATCTCGTTTTAAACCGTGGCTCGCGTCGAGCCACCGAACGATTCCTGCGGCGAACACACCTGCCGATCTTCCGATCGGCGAACGCGTTAGCGATACTCGATTTTTCCATTATCTCTCCTCGAAAACCGCATTTCGGAGAGACGACGGGGTTCGCGGGTACAGAGAGAGGACAAAGAGCCGAGGGACTTTCGTTCGGCCCCGTCGTAAATAAGAGGGAACGGTCGGTCCGCGTAACGCGCGCACGGCACCGCTAAATTCCCTCCTCGCCCGTGAAAATCTCTGCTTCGAAATGGCCGTGGTACGGAGTAAAGGATAATTGTCCCGCGTCTCCTCGTACGGCGAGTTGTCGGTGTGCTGCGGCCGGTCCAAGGAGAGAGAACCAGAGAACAAGGGAACGAGGAAACGAGGGAGAGAGAAGGTCGTACCGAGCCCCGATACCAGTTCCCCGTTTCCCGTTTCCCATTTCCGGTAGCCCCGATCTGGCCGCGCGGACGGCGGGCACGTACATTACGCGAAATTGCGCGAACTTGGAGCAGTCGGTTGTACGTCGCTTGACAAACGTATCGATTCACAGCGGGGAGGAACGGGCCGAAAGAAATAATAAAAAAGACGAGCGACCGGTACGAAGAGACGGGGTTGGCGGGGAACGCTGGCGGGGGTGGATGGGAGGAAGGCAAGAGGGAGGCAGGAAAGAAAAAACCAGAAAAGAGAGTTCGGCGAGAGGGTGAAAGGGGGCGGGTGTATGGGTTCGGTTGAAACCATCGGGAAAGAGGATAGGCGGACGGGAGACGACGACGACGACGACGACGACGACGGCGTGGCGGCGTGGCGGCGTGGCGGCGTGGCAGAGAGAGAGAGAGAAACAGCCAGAGAAAGAGGGAGTCGTTATTATTGTTCAGTTATTTCTTTTTCTTCCACTTTCAGAATGAGGGTGGCACGGCTATTACTGTGCTACGTACTTCTCGAAGACTACAGTACCAATCTCGGCGGGGCTGCAATTACCAGCGACGCCGTACGCCAGGACGCCTCTGCGACGAATCCCACGCTGAGAGGTACATATACATACTATCTACGAGTCTATACGTGTACGCGTATCTATATCCTCTGTACGCCGATGCCTATACCTATGCCTTTGTCTATGTCCGTGTCTACGTCTGCGTCCGTTGTCTATGTCTCTCTGTGTCCGTGCATCTATGTCCGTGTCCGTGTCTCTATGTCTATGTCTATATCTCTACGTCCGTGCCTCCGTTCGCGCGTGCAGCACACGCGCGTACGCGTATCGCGGGACTCATTGTTCCCTTTCGAAAACGCGTGCGAGAGCCATGCAGCCGCGAGCCGAACGGTTTTCACGTATTCAGCCCGCGACGTCTCGCGGACGTTCCGCGTCGATCGCGAAACGCGGTGCCGGTTGCTACCATGGGGAGACCGGGTACCCGCCTCTCCAAACCCGTGGAATTTGACCGACTAATCGATCGCCCGCGATTTCGAGCAACGACGAAACGCGAAATTCGCGGTTTCCCGAGCGATCGACCACGCAAAAGACGATCCCCGATTATATGTTTTACTTTGCAAGCGGTCGAACGCTCTCGTTGCATTTCATCCCTTCGGAAACTGAAATTTTGGGGAAGAGATCGCAGCGGAATTCGCAGGAAGACATACAGCAATGAACAAAATTAACGCCAAATTTGCCAAGGCGGCTCGAACGACCCTTTTCAGGTTTTTAATCGTTACGATTATCGGCGTTATCGAATTGCCTGCGGAGGAATCGATCGTTAACGAAAATCGTGCGAAATCCATATGAATTAAATTTTCTAAATCTCGGTAGGTTTGGCGAGGCGGTATTTTGCGCGCAACTCGTTACAGCCTCGTTGGACGACGTGTATCGCGAACGAACGACGGTCTTCGCGTATCGCCGATTGGAATGGCAAATGGTTGTGTCGTGGAGCGAGCGACGAGACGTTGAACGCGTTAACGGGGGCATCGCCGCGTCGCTTCCTCGACCAAGGTGTCGTCTAGATCCATTACGACCGGTACCGTGTCTAATCGCGAACCGTTTGCGGTAGCCCGTTATCCGATCTCGGACTGTTGCATTCCCCGGCTAACGAGTAATCAACGGAACGTCGCGTCGCGCGGCTAAACGACGAGCAATGGGTGGTTGCGAGCAACGAGGAGCCGTCTCCGATTTTGCGCGGTTCGCCGCAATCGACGACGGCGACGGATGCCCGAAGTCGATTCGACTCGATTTTCTTGTAGCGCAGCGTTCTCGAGGAACGTTCCCGTCGAATGAATTTCGTTTGGCGTGTTAGGCTGTCGCGCGCGCTGGGAACACCTCTCGAGCCGGGCCAAACTTTAGATTAAACCGGGCGCTGCTCGCGTCGCCTCGCGCGAAATCGCGCTCTCGCAAAACTGATTTGCACGAGATTCCGCGATCGAGCCAGGGTCGGCAATTAACGGCTAGCGCCGAGCGTATCGGTTCCCCGAGCAAACGAAACGACGTCGCGCGGGGTTCCGTTCGGTCGACGGCGAATTCAGGGTGCGCGACCGGTTCGAACGTAATTGCGTGGCATTTTGTTAGACGATGGAATACGTTCGATCGATTTATTAGGGCGCGTTCGAATCGGACCACCGGCACCGTTCGCTGTCGGCGACGGGAAAGACTTGCGAAACGAGGAATCGGGACAAAGCGGTTACCGGAACCCCGGCGCTTCGTCTTCTTTCTCTCTTTCTCTCTTTCTCGTGGTGTCTCGCGTCTCACCGGCCGTGAATCCGAAAGCCGTCTCCGATATAGCGCTAAGTCGGAGAGCGTCTTTATCGGTAAACTTTTCTCGTGAACATTGTCGGGAGGAAGCCGCGTTTACACCGATTCTCGGGAATCTCGCGGAGATCGGAGTCCCCCGGAGCGAGACGGCGCGCGAACGAACAAATGTTCGATACGATGTATCAAGAAATAAAGGAACAACACCCCGGAGACAAATTGCTGCGACGGTGGCAGCGCTTTCGCCTCGAATCCTAGCGAAAGCCCATCACCACTGCCACCACCGCCACCAACCACCACCGCCCCTCGCTCGTTTTCTCCGGCTTCCTATCGCTCTCTTTTCCTCCGAGAGGTATTTTTTCGGTCGATCGACTCCGGTCTCGCTGGCTATCTGCGCGAGACTAGCCTAGGTTTATCGGCGATTATTATATTCACGGAGAGTAACGTTTTTTTTTCCGCGGTAAAAATCGCGGCACGCTCCGCGGGCTGAATAAACGACGGCTCGCGAACGGACAGGTGGTCAGGCAGGCGGACAAGCAAGCGAGCAAAAGCGCGCGGACGCCGAGGAAAATGCGACGCGATGTAATCGATGCCGTCGCTGATGAAAACTACGATCGGGTTACTCGAGCGAGCAATGTCCGCGCGAAGTCGCCGCGGTAATTAAACTCTTTGTCAGGATCGGGCCGGCGCGGCGACACCGGCACGGGAAACCGATGCGGCAAATAAAAGAGACGAACAAAATAGAAGGAAAATCTAGGCTAGCCGGCTGGTCGACGAAGCATGGTGCAAAAATGATCGCAAGCTCGCCCGCGCATCCTGCTACGCGTAATACGCTCTCTTCCGCTCTCTTCCGCTCTCTTCCGCTCTTCTATGCGCGCCGTTCTGTTCTCTTCTGTTTCCTCGCCGCTGTACGCCGGATCGAGCGGGTCGCGGCGGGTCGGACGGGTCGCCGCGGGGCAACAGGGTCGCCGGATTTCGGCATTTAGCCGAGATTAGTTATCATCGACGCGCACGCGAGCCAAACCCGCGAGGTCGTTTGCACGCGCGTTCATTGTCAGCGTCGTCCACGCGGGCTGGTTTAAAATGCGATTCTATCCAAGCATCATTATTCTCGCAGTTATTTTTACAGAACATTCATCCATTTATTTATTACGCTCAACGTTATTTCTAGCGATTAGACCCGCCGCGTTATTTCTCTGGAAACTTGCGTATCGCAGACCGAACTGGAATTTCGCCTCGGCTTTGCGTCGCCCTCGATTTTCAACGATCCCGTTCTCGAGACATTTCAAAGTTTCTTCGACGAATTTATCGATTCGCGACCCGAGCACGGCTCGAAAACGTCGGCCGACTTTGTTCAGAAAGTCGGCCTGGCCCACGCACGGCGTCTGCGACTCTGAACGTAATTTATAAATTTCGAAGAAAGCGCGAGGAACCGAGAATTCGCTCGAGATCTATCGGAACGTCGTGATTCGTCCGGGCGCAGTACGAAGCCGTCGAAGTTGTTAAATATTTATGCGTTTAACCCAATTCTCGTTCTCTCTGCGTGTCATTGGTCAAGGTCCTGCCACGTTGGAAATGTTCAGAAAGTTTCCATGTATATGCAGATGACCGCGTCGCAAAGTCAGCCGCGAGCCAGAGTCGGAACAATTCGAATTTACCATTTTACGTCATCGTTTAACCGTTTGTCGTCTCCGGTCGAGGCGAGTTTGTCTCGGCGGTTCGCTAATTGCGGTTAAACGCCGACACGCCGCGCAACAACTCGAATCGTTGTCGTATTTATAATCCGCGAATCGAGCGAGATCGAAGCGGAAAGGAAAGATGGCTTCGAACGGGAACGCGACTCGATTGTACGCGCGATCGACGCGGCCGAATTGAAAACTTGTCGGGTATTAATTTTTCAATCGGCGCCGCGAGAACGAGCCTTCGACGTTCGGCTCGGATCAAAGACACCGGAATTATTATTCAACCACCGTTCCTTCGAAGCCGTCGAAAGGAAATCGAAACCGAAGCTAATTAGTCGTGACGATTAAGCGGTCGAAACGGAGGACCGAGTTGATTCGATATGCGCCGCGGCTGGAATACAAATGGAAAGTAGAGGACGAGGCGAACTCGCCGGAATTTCGAGCTTTCGAATTTTCGAGCCTCGAATCAACTATTCGCAGGGTGCAGCCGGGTACAGAAGAGTAAGACGGGTAAAAACTGCCCTTTGGCCGATTCAAACGGCTCCCTGCCATGCGATAGAGCACAGATAGAAACCGCTTCCCGTAAAATGTTAACCCTCTATCGTGACCACGGCGAAAGTTACAGGGTGAACTCGGATCGACAGCTTTTCATCGAGTTTTTCATATTTAATTGCTAAAATCCTAACGTGTCCAAGCTGTCGATCCGCATTTTTGAGAATTTCTACCGATTTGTAAGTTGAAAATCACCAAAAATGTAAATTTCGTACAGAAATAGTTTTGCCACCGCAATGATATTTTTATGGTAGCATCTTATCATCGAAATAGCAACTTTAGAATTTTTTCAGATTTTCTGGCTTGGTGCGCCGTAGGGAAAAATATAAAATACTAATTTTTCGACGAAAGAAGTATCTTGCACTAAAATATTCTTTATATCGTTCATTTCATAAAGATATTATAAAATATTAAACGTTTCTACGTCGCGACAAACGATGTGCGTGTCTAAAATACAGACGACATTGCCGATAGCGTTGGCCCATGGTAGATCAAGGGCATCATTGACCATCCGACCCTTTCTAGGATAGCTATACCCTTTCTCTATGACGTTCTCGCTGTGCGAACTTCGAGCATGTTCGCGACATCGATAAACGTCGATGCACGTCTGTTCTCGATCGTTCGTTCGCGAAGTATCGTCGCGAACGTCAAACGGTCTCCGTGATCCAGGTTTTTTCTTCAACGAAACGTCGCTGTTTCAACATTCTTCGAGTCATCTCGAACGAATTGCTGAAGTTTCCGCGGCTTCGCCAAACACGCCGCATAAGGTTTCGCTGTTTGCACAGCGTTATTTCCTATTTTGCTCCGATGCGATACGCAGCGCCTCGAATGCTCTTCCGGTGGGATCGTCGCGGAAAAGGTTCGCGTTAGGTAATGCCAGTTTCCCAAACTAAACTCTGTCATTGACTTTGGCCAAATACGTATCCCCTAAACCGGTGCAAGTTTTGTTTCAGAATTTTCCCTTGCATCTGTTCGCATTGCCGAACTATAAGATCGACGATCGCATTTTGGATTATCTGAAATATTAACACGTTAACTGCCTAACTGACGTCCCCAAAAATTCCATAAAATCAATTTATTTAATGAAGCAGCGATTGAAAACTTCAAATGTATGGCGTATAGTTATCTATCAACGTTCTTGTATTCTTCAGATATTAACTAAATTGAACGCAACGAATATATTAAAGTACACATTTATTTGTACGGTTTATATATTAATTTGTATCAAAGTTGATGATTATACAGAAAGTGCAAGAAGATAGAGGGACCACTTCATGGCATACATTTTATTTTATCAATTTTTATCTCAGTCAATATCTCATTTCGATTTTATAGAAATTTCGTGGCTGCTAGTTTGGCAGCCAAAGTGTTAAAATATATCAAGAATAGAAAGTGTTATCGTTTGGAAAATAGTGTACAGTTTAAAGAGAATTTTCTAGCATTTTTCTGCTTAAAAATAGCGCTAGAACGAATTCCGCGTGACTCGCGTGCAACGTCTACGACTTGGGCCCTTGCGCCCTTGAAAAAACCCACCCCTCGGAGAACCACCCTTTGAACCTAAGCAGTCAAGTCCAAAGACGCTGCGGCTTCGTCGCATTCCAACGAATCTGAATGTACGCAAACTGGGGTTCGACGGTTGCGTGGATCGCGGCTATCCGCTCGCCGGACCCATTGACGCGCGAGACCTTTCGCGTCCAAAGTTTCGGAAAACGGGAAGGGGCAAGTTTGCCTCGACAAGGGAGAGAGAGAAAAGTTTAGGGAGGTCGAAGAGTAGCGAACGAACGGCAGGATGGAGGGGCAAAAGGGAAAGAAGGGAAAGGAAGGACCACTCGCGACGAAGCTCGAGCGTCCCGGAAGTTGAAGTGGCTCCACTCCGGCTCCACTCGGCTCGCTCCGCCCTGGCTCGCGTCTTCGGCCGGCTTTCTGGGCCCGAGCCGGTTACTTCGCCAACTTTTTCCTTTGAGGATGGAAGATATTAATTAAACTGTCACAGACACGATATCGGGGAGCCTCTAACTTTATTTCGCCACTTACAAGTTTATCACTCGAGCGCAGCGCGGTGCGCCCGTGCCTCACGCGCACGCGTTCGCGATTTCTCGAAAGCTCGATCGCTTCGTCGTCATCGTCATCGTTGACGTCGACGGCAACGTCAACGCTGGCTCGGTAACGAATGCGAAACGACCCCAGGAGACCGGCTCGCGACGCGTGACTAACGCGTTCCTCGTCTCTCCGGCCGCTCCGAAACGAATCTCCCGAAAACTGAACCGCTATATCAGGATCTCGAGCCCCGAGCGTCGAAAGTCCCTCTGCGAGAACGACCAGGGGAATCGGAAAGTTTCCCGAGAATGTGGAAAAGTGGACGGAACTCGCAACTTTGTTTCTCCTGCCCCGAGAACGAGCATTCTCGGTCCGCGGCGAACTCGCGACGAACGATTCTCGTTCGTTAACGCCGTCGTCGGGCTGTCCGAGAGGACGGGTGGTTCTCGATCTCGTCGCGCAAAATAAGAAGCGCGGAATCGCAGACAATTCGATCGATTCCTCTGTTCGCGTTTTGGACCACTCGTTTGTCGGCTGGTTTGCGATTTATCGCAACGTCTCGCTGCGGAGAATAATGCTGCGTGTTTCGACCGTCTCAACAGGTTCGTCGGAACGGAAGAGAACCGTCAACGGTCCCGAGCAACGTCGACGGCGCGCGGAGTCTGTTAACGATCGTAAAATCGGAATCCCGTGGAGACGAGATCCAGCAACGTCTTTTCCAGCAACGGAACGGAGCAGTCGTTTCGAAGAGGTCGAATCTCGGCGAGACGTAGTCGCGGCATTCGTTATCGGTATCGAAGGAGAGCGATACGCGCGAGCAAATTAAACCGGTCCTCGAAGTTACCTCGAGATATCGAGACTCGGATAGCCGAGGGGCGAGTATCCTCTCGTTCTCTCGCGAGGAGGCGACGACGACTCTTTCCGCTCTCGGCTCTCCGACTGGCAAACGGAAACGTGCCGCTCCGTGGAAAAGATAAATTGTCCGAGATTAACCGATTAAGGAAGCTCGCCGTTGATCCATCGAAACGGCGAGAAAACGGTGTCTCCGGCGATTTCACGGCTACGCGCGGCGACTATCATTTATAACGACTTCCCGGCCCTGCTGACTCGTCGCGGTTTTATTAACTCTTCCAGACTGGACCGTTAACGGAAGCCAGGTATTGCCGCGTTCTCTGATATCCCGACTTACGGTGGCAGCGTTCATCCTTATTTTTCCCTTGCGCCGAGATCGATTATCCGTGAAAGTATCGCAACCACCTGTCCATCCACCTGTCAGCGTACAGGCCGGATCAAAGGGTCGCTTTACAAATCCGATCTAACCGGGGGCTACGTCGAAGTCGAGAGCCAAATAGCGATGAAGCCACGCCTACTCGGACCACCGAGAATCCCGCCGAGGAATCGCGTTCGGAGATTCTTCGATCGTTTTGCATCGAATAGATTTCGATTTGTACCTCGGTTTACGTCGAAACACCTTCGAACGCCTCGTTTTTCCCAAAGACGATGTTTCCTGGTTCTCTGTGATCTTTTAAAACGATACGGACGATGGGCTCTGGTTTAGAATTATTGTAACAGAGATGTGAAGCAAGAATAAATATGCTTTAACGGGCTTCTATTAAACTTTGTGATTGCGAGGGAAACCGTGATCGTGGATGATCGGTTCTCTGATTTATGTGGAAGGGAAAATAACCGCTCAATTTTAACTAAATCTGTTAACGCTTTATCGACCGGAAGCCTATTAATAGGCTTTTTAATATTAGCGCTGTATCAAAATGAAGTTTAAAATTCTATTTTTACAATATTATTGGGAATGCATTGCTGATCCGCAATAAAAATTGCTGTCAGCCTTAAAGGACCCATTAAAAAGTTTTCAGTGATGGATCATAGGCCATACAAAAATTCTGAAATAATCGCCAGTCGATAATGTTAAGGATCTTATTAGTCTACTTCGAATTCGTGTACGATCGTTCCTTCTTTCTCGAGCGGAACAGCCTCGTCAAGGATCATCGTTCCGAACAACTTTCATGCGTAATAGACGATCGCTTTTGGCGTTCAAGGTACTCGCGAAAAGGTAGCTGCTGTTACAGGGAATCGTCCGTTTAAGTGGCATACCCTTTTCGTTCGGGTTATGCGACGTTTTGAGTAAAGATCGATATGCTGTCGGAAAGTTAATTGCTTTGTCGTATACTGCCTTTTAATGCTTTGATTGCCATGACACCCACGAATGAGTGAGAAAATTATTTATCTAGATTTAGTTATAAATTTACTAAATTTATTTAGAGTCAGGAAGAAATAAGAAGATCGAAAGAGTGCTCGGTAGAACTTTTCAATTTTATCAACTAAATTACTTTGACTCTATGGAATATTTGAGACTGTTAATTTGGAAGTTAAAGTATCGAATAAAGTCTCGCACTTTTCGCGAAAACGTATTCTCCGGGATTTTAGAGTATTATCAAATGTTACAGCGAATCCTCCGTTTGGGAGAACTCCTATTCAACGCGCGCCATGCTCTTTTCGATCAGGCCATTTGACGTTTCGAGCAAAGAGCGATACGCTATCGCAAACTTAATCGCTTTCTCGTATACTGCTATTCGAACAACATCTCGTACCTTTCGCGAAAATATATTCCTCAATCTCTCGAGAGCATGAAATACAGAGTTACGAAATATATGTTTTCAACGCATTAAATACATATGACACCGTGTACCGGCGGCGGTGCACGCGCAGCCTGAATAGAAAAATTTCCCGGCACGGAACGCGTTAAAAAAGTATTAAATTTTTCTGCAAGACTAGACGCCTTTTTTCGCATAACGGGAATTGCGGATCGAATAAATGAAAATACCGGGAACACGATAGTTTTATTTTTCAACCCTGCTACGACGTAGACGTTCCGCACAGGCACGCGTGCGCGTATTTTGTTCGCTCGTTCCTCGACAAAAAGATACGCGAAACATGGACGACGCGGACGAATTCGCTGTTTCGCGCGTTGCACAAAATGCGGTACGCGCTTTCGGATATCGGAGGACGATGATACCGCCGGAGATAATTATAATCGGAGTCGATCGCGATAAACGATCCAATTAGTTATTTTTGTCACGAAAGCAATTTGCTACACCGCGAGCAAACCAGCCACGGATAGCGTACGTCGGCGGTGGCTGGTCCGAGAGGTCGAGGCTCGAGACACGAGCAAGGGAATTGCAAGAGCGAGGGAGGAGCAGGTGGGCAAGGGCGCAAGGGAATGGATAACGGAGGAGAGGAGGCGGGAGAGGAGGGTCGCGTTAATTAGCAGCGAGTAACGCAGACGTACGTAGGTACGTGACCACGCGTGTAAGGTATGCGGGCTGGAACGCGATATTTCCGATCCCATGCTCACGTACCCGGTTGTAATCACCTTGCGCCTTAAGGACACGCGCCACTGCGGCCATACGTGCGCGGCAACGTATTATAGGACGAAGGACGAAGGACGAAGGAGACGCGTGAGCGGAATCGTGCGACCCGCGATGCGTACAAGACGGAGAACCGCGTCAACGGCTTGTCAGAGTCTCGTCCTTGTCCTCGTCCTCGGTCCTCGCCCGAGAGGAAACTTTTAAATGGAATTTCGCGTTCGGGGTCTCGCGTTCTAGCGAATTCGTTGATCTTACATGGCCGCGTCGGATAAAATAGTTTCGCGAGTTCGCTTAACGGGTTCGAGAATCTCGACAGACGCGATACCCTTTGTCGAGCCAAAGCTCGCGATCGGGATGTTCGAGGTGGTCTTTTGTTCCTTGCACGCGATATCCAAACGCGACTCGACTACTTCGCGTCAAAGAGCTGCTCGAGACGAGACTACGTATACCCCGCTTCATAATTATTAGGATATCTTCTAAGAATGCAGAATTTTATTTTAACTCCTTGCCCTACAACAACGAGTCAGACTCGTAATCAAGATTTTCAACTGAATCTTCTAAACATGTATTTCCTTAATTTTCTTTAAACGGAAATAACATTTTATTGAATTGTTGATCGTATATGGTGATTGGAGAATAGCTAGGCACTCGGTAATTACAAATTTGTCGTTTCTTTTCGTCGATCTACGGAGGACAAAGAAAATCTAGTCACTGTTATTGTAAAATAAGTCGTAGGCCATGGGGTTAAATTCAACCGAACGATTCGTAAGTTCGAAAGCGTTTTCTCGCGTTTCTCTCGCGAAAGCTAGACAGAGTTCCCAAAGGTTCGAATGCAAGGTTCGCGTTCCCGTTATCTTTTCGCGGTGGATACGCTAAGCGTGGATCGCGATTATTCTTTCTGCGGTCAAGGCGCGGTGTGCGACAACGGACGATAACAGGGATAACCAGAGGTTTCCCACGATTAAGAAGCCGCTTCTCGGTTCCGTTGTACGCTTTACGAGCGTAAGTTACGACACCTCTTGCAGCCTTCGAGCGCTCCCCCGATACCCTCGAGTCCCTCTAGTCGGCTAATTGCGGATTACAACTTGGTCGTGTTATTTTTAAAAAAGAACAGGTCCTGCGACAATTCGAGGACGACTCTCGACGTTGTCGCGTCGAATGTACAGATATTAGACTTTCGGATGAGCGCGTCCGACTACGTTTTCTACCAGCCCCGTCTTGCCTCTCCGTGCCTCGCCGCGGCGTCCATCCGTCCGACACCGTTTTCGTTCTATTCGAAACGATTCAGCGGCTCGGAACGCGCTAATATTTCCCTGGCTCCGATCCCCGCTATAACTAATCCCGGATTTCAATCTGTTGAAGCCGGCAGCCGCCTACCGTCTGCCGTCCGCCGTCTGCCGCGAGGACGACAGCCAGCGAAAGCTCGATCTTGCTCTCGCGCCCTCTCCCTCCCACCCGTCCCCCAAAGAAAAGCATTTAGTTGCAAATTTCCGGAGTCGACTTTAATAAACTTTTTTCTTTTCCCGTATAAAGAGAGACCCGCTAGCTACGCCGCGTCGTATCAAGGGACGAGGAAGCGTGAGGCGAATCGCGAGCGCATGGCCGTCCACCTTCCTCCACTTTGCTCTCGTTCGAGCGCGTGAGCAGCTTTCCAGCATACGTACAGGGTGTTCTTGAAATACGTTCGCGAACCCGGTCGATCCTCCTCGCGTCGTCTCGTTCGACCGTCGAAAGCAAGACTTTTGCGGCCGCGTGTCGCGTCGCGTGCGCGGTCGATGGCTCCCGGCGACCTTTCTTTTCCTTCTTTCCCTTCCCACGAAGACTCCTGCAAAAATTCCTCCTTCTCTGTTCCCCTGCTATCTCCGGTCGCGAAATCAATCGGGTTTCAGCTTCTATTCGATGGACAGTGGGTCGTTCGCGCACAGCGACAGATGAAAACGCGAAATATAAAACACGAGAGGATGCCACAAATTTAGATGATAGTAGAAATCGTATTTTAACGATGTCGGAGGCCATTTCTTTCGCGCAAGTTTCCGCGTTTCGGACTGGACATATCCGGCAAGGCTGGGGGAGCACGCGTTTCGGACACACCCTGTACCTGCGCGGCGTCACCTTGTGCATCGTCGTCGTCGTTATCGTAGCAGGTCCTCGACGCGTGCTTCTCGCGCCACGACCAGGTAGTTATGCAGTCGGGAAACCTCCGCGTTCCGCATGTGCGATCTTACTAATTTCCGGGATCGAAACCTGTCCCAGGAGGTGGGTGGCGGCCCGGGAAGGGTCGAGGCGGGGCGAGGCGATTCGAGGCGAGTCGAGGCGAATCGAGGCGAGTCGAGGCGAGTTGTCGAGGGATCCGGGGACACGGCCGCGAATTCGATTAATTAAAGTTCGAATTCGCGCCGGTTCTGGGTTCGTGGAAATGGAATTATCGCGGTGGCAGCGGTGGCGACGACTCGGCTACGTACTACCGTGGCATCGACGTTTCCGTGGGTCCTACGGGGTTCGCGCCCTCTCCTCCTCCGCATCGTGGGACAACGAGTTCACGAGCTCACGGGCTCACGGGCTCAAGGGGTGGCAGAGGTGATCCGCCGGCTCCGAGAGGGAAAGGGGACAGCTGGGCGTCGCGACCCTAAGCGACGCGAGCTGTAACAGCTTGCGACTTTGAACGCGACGGACCGCCGCACCGCTGTCGAGAGATGCGACCGAGAGAGTCGGGGCTATATATTTACGGCTCGTCTCTCTTCCCTTCTCTTCTCTTCTCTTCTCTTCTCTTCTCCTCTCTTCTCTTCTATTCTCTTCTATTCTGTTCTCCGGTTTCCTCTCCTCCTCCCCGGATTTCGTCCTGCCTCGCCTCTCCTCGCGAAGAAAAGTTTCGACAGAGATTCGAGCCGTGAGAATTTAAAGTTCCACGAATCTGGGTAAGAACTAGGGACTTTACCTTCGACTTGGAACGCCGCGTTTCGATAATCCGCTTTGGTATCGTCCCTGTTCGACCCCCGTGGCAACCGCTCGACGAGCGGCGAACGGCGAACCGCATTCGTCGAAACGCGTTCCGCGAGCGTTTATTGTCCCGCAGAATCTCTCCCACCAGGATTAATCGAATAGTTATTCGGTCCGCGCGCGGCTTCCGTCGTCTTATCCTTTTTTCACCGACGCTACGAACGCGCCACCCTCCGGAATTATACGCGCAAGTATTCCAACGGTTCGACTTCAAAAACTGCGAAGCCTTTGCCCTCGACCGTCTACTCTAGGAGGACGTCGTAAATCTGGTCGCCGGCTCGGATGTTGCTCTCGGGAGGACACCGGAGTATTTCAAATTTTTCTCTCGCCGACGCTGCGTCGATGAAATTGTTTTTCTCGGACGCTCGTAAAACGTATAGCGAAACTGAAACGCGGCTTCTCTGACTATCCTTATTACAGTTCTTGTCGCACGCCGCGCGTTCACCGCGGAAAGAATAATCGCGATACTTATTTTTCGCTATTACTCGTCCTTGCAATAGTTACATTTTTACAAATCTCTTAGATACAAACATAACGATGTAAAAATTATTTTAAACCGTGATGTGGCCATTTTTACAGTCGCCTCAGAGTCGCTATTCGAGTGCAAAAGGTTAATATTCTAAGGTGTACGGTTCCGAAAGGATACATGCCGCGGTCCGCATAGAACATCGTATTTTTATGTTTATGGCGTACGACCATATTGTCTCCAGATCTCGTTGGACACAAGTCAACTATCGGTTAATATACGTTAAATACCGGAACCTGTTAAGGAAAATCAAGTTTCACTATGTAATTTAAAGTTCGCGCCTAGCGCCATGTATGAAACATTTGTGAATCGAATGTCTTTTGTTATTATCGATTTGTACGTTTCTTCTTCATTCTTCTGTTTGTCGCCATTTATTAAACACGCATTAAAATCACGCTGGGGATTAGATTTATTATTCAGCATTCCGAGCTGCTCAGTTTCTACAGAACCTCTAGAATTTGCTAGAACCACTGATCCACCAAAACAAGTCGCCCAATGTTAAATCGACCGGCGACAAGTGCGGGATAAAATCTAGTCGAAATAAATTCGTTGTTATTTTAAAACCAACGTGTTTCCCTTTTTTATCCTCGGCACGAACTAAAAACATAAGGGAAGAAATGCCTTTTTTAAAAAACTGCCTGCTGCGACGGGGTTCGTATCGAACGATGTGCTTACCAGACTAATGAAATCGGTAAGCTAAATGTTGTCGGACGAAAGATAACGACTTTCCTCGACGTACTTGATTTTCTATATGCTTGAACGCTGAAGATTGACTTCCGTTGGAAATCCGTCGCGACCAAGAACCGTGATCGCGTGCGAGCGTATTCGGTCAGAGTGTTCTTTGACGGAACGCGGATCTTGAAAAGTTGCCTCGTCGAGAAGAGAGGAACGTCGACGGGGTGACACGACCGCGGCGTCGACAAGCTCGCACGCGACTATCGCGGCTCGCGGACAAGTTTTTACAAGAGACGATTTGTTAGCCGACCCCGAGGCTCGGATGGATAATGCTTGAAGGGTAGCTGGGAGGAACGGTCCCTTTTTTCGAGGACTGAACTCGTTATCGGAGTTGGGTAGCTAGGTCTACATACTATATATACTCGGGTACATGTACATACCGCGCGTGTATACTATATACCACGTACACTATGTTTATGTACATATATATATATATATGTACACTAGGCTTATATACATATATACATTTTATATATATATATATTATATGTATATATTTCTGTATATATTTCTGTATATATGTATATGTACAGTGCCTAGCAAAGTGAAATGGCGGCGGAGGGTGGGCGAAGCGGAATGGGGATTTAGCATACGAATGCCCGATTGTGTTTGTGGGCTGGTACGCCGGCCTGATTTACATAGTTATTATGATATTATGCAGACGCAAAAAGATTTTTATCATCGTAGCTGTCTTTGTCGTGAAGAGAGAGAAAAGTCGGTACAACTTGTATGACACGCGCCCTCTTTTTATCCGACGACACCGTCGAACGACCGACTCCAGACGAAGACAGGAACCCCGTTCGATCTTCGCGGTCCGTCGCGATCGTTTCGAGGACGTTCAGCGAAACGGACGCGCGAATCGCGGGATCGAAGCGAGTCGCGAAAAACCGCACACCGGCGTTCGGTCGAATGCTTTTCGCCGGAGACGGTGGAAAACGGTTCGCTCGAGCGGCGGCTGAGAAAAACTTTCGAAAAGGAGACAAAAGCGAGGGAAAGAAGCCTGGAAACGGTGACTGGCCGGCCCTCGAGACGTCGACGTCGCCGAGGAGAGTCTCGCCGTTTGTCTCGATCTTCCGACGTTTCTCGGAGATTCGTCCGGCGAGAATGTTCGAGGTCGCGAGCGTTCGAGAGGACTCTCAGAAATCGGGACGGAGCACGCGCGGCCGCTCGACGTCGACGCGGATTAAAGCGTCGCGCGGAGACACGCTTGCGAGGAAAACGCGTCCCTCGTTGTCTCTGTTTTCGTGGAGCGTGGACGGACGCGTTTGGTCGACGACAAGGACGAGAAGGAAGACAACGTCGAGGCGAGAGAAGAGCCGGCCGCGCGCGACGGCAGCCAACTAAAATTTCAAAGCGGACCGGAAATTAGGTTCACCTTTAATATCGATGTTAATTTCGGTCCGCTCGGGCGAGCGCGTGCGCGTCCTCTAACCGGTACCTACGCGCGTCCGTTGCGCCGTGAATTTATTTGCGCATCTTCTTAACCGCCGCGACCGCACTTTTTTCTCGCGTTTCGGAGCGGCAGCGGTTGCAATCTGCCGCACTCCGCGTCTCTCCGCGTCTCTCCGCGTCGCGTCGCGCCGCGCCACACCGGTGTAACGTTTCATTTAATCTTTTACCCCTCGCGAATGGTCGTCCGGAAATTACGCGCGGTCCGCTGCCTCGAATATTTCAAACGAATTGGAACTCGAAAGAATTTCAATGATTCCCGCGGGCCGAACGTATCGACGATCGTTGCTTCCCGCTGTTCCTCGCTCGAGATTTCATTTCCGAACTCTCGCTCGCGAATCGCGCGCCGCGAACTCGAAACCGACCGAGAAAACAACGCGTCTCTCGTCTGGAAGAACGGGAAACGAAAAGAGAAAAGGCAGAGATCGCGACGGGGAACGTCGCGAGCTAATTTACGGCAGGGTTCGGCATCGCCGCGGTTATCGACCGTCGTTGCAAATTTTTATGGGGGCACGCCGAAGTTTTCAGCGGCCCTCGAAACCGCGTCGAGTTTCCGCGGGTCGAAACGTAATAAGATATAAGCAACGACCGGTATTTCGCCGGGAAATCGTTACGTATGCGATGATGTCGTTTCTCACTTTCCGGAACGTCGTAAACCATCGTCGTTTTACCGGTATTTCCGCGGGGAATCCAATTTATTTGCGAAAACTACGTTTCGTCGAGTTCGGATCGCGGGGAACGCGCGCGCGCGCGTGCACGCTCGTTCGCGTGCGAGAGCGAACGAGCGGTATTATAAGTTCGAGCGATGGAAACAAGGAAAATGCTTTCGCTGGAATCTTTCGGTTCGCTCGCCTCGCCTCGCCTCGCCTCGTCTCTTCGCGGAGAACGCGCAGCCGCTTTTTCAATGCGACTCGTTACTCCGCGATCGAAAACCATCGTACCTGCGTTCGCCGCGGATTCTTTCCCTTCGCCAAGGCGCCGCATCGTTTCTCTCGGTAACGATGCATTCGGATCTTCCGGGATCACCGGGCCCTTTGTCCTCGTCTCTGTTATACTTTTACCTGCCATCGACTTTGGTCTCTCGTCGAATTCGAGTTCGTCTTTTCGGCGTCTTGACGGGGCTCGGCAGCGATAGCGAGCCGTAGTCTGACGTCCGTCTCACAACACTTGTAAGGTGATGTGAATAATAGAATAGAATGGCGTTAATCGGAATAATCGGTGCACTAATTGTATTTGCACTTGTGGATTTAATTATAATATATACACTCCTGACTAGAGACCCGTTACACTATGTTAGAATGTTGCCTTTAACCCCTTGCACTATACTGAAACTGAGATATTCATACTTGGCCTGAGATTATGACCACGAGTCAGACTCGTGGTATTCAAGTTTGGCCCGAAATGTCGGTCGCGATGCCATTCGAGATATTCATACTTGGCCTGAGATTAAGACCACGAGTCAGACTCGTGGTATTCAAGTTTGGCCTAGAATGTTCATCACGAGTCAGACTCGTGGTCTTAATCTCAGGCCAAGTGCAATTTGTAACAACATTATTAGACAATATTATTGGGGATGCATTGCTGATCCGCAATAAAAATTGCTGTCAGCCTTGAAGGACCCATTGAAAAGTTTTCAGTCATGGATCATGAGCCTTACAAAAATTCTGAAATAATCGCCGGTCGATAAAGTGTTAAGGCTCTGTCGCGTCTTAACACCGTCCGTCTCGCGTTTTCTAAATGTTTCGCAAATATTTTGTCCGCGTATTTGGATGCTCGACGGGTACGGATAAATTTTGCACAGAGAGAGAGAGAGAGACTTCTATCGTAACCGGACCGTGAATTTAAGGGCTTAAGAGACTCGGGTTCTCTAACGCGCGCTTTATCGTAAACGAAGGCAACGTCTCGTCGCTGATCTCTTCGACGCAGCCATCTTGTCGGAGAACGATCGAATTCTGTCGGTATCGCGTTCGCATGGAAAACGGACACGCCATCGCGCAAACGATCCTGAGAAAAATCGCGAGAATCGTTCTCGCGCATGACGCGATGATACGCTTTTCGGAATCGCGAGATTTTAGACGAGCAGAGATTAAATCTTAACCCGTCCGATCGGCGCGTGCACGTAGCTCGGAACGTTACGGTTTCGGGCGATCGAGTTTCGAACAAAGAAACGTCGAGCGCGACAGGCGGACCGTTAATGAATTTAACAAGCGTCGGGAACGCGTTGAGAACGGTCGCGAACGAGCTCGGACGAGGTAAATGCGGCTCGCGGTCGGCGTCGTTTATTTTTTGCGAGACCGATGCGGCATTTATTAATCGTAATGGTCATATAATTGCAGCTTGCGGAGCCCCGTAGTCGCGGTAATACCTCTTATCGTTCCTCCGTTCTCGTCGACCCATTTTCCGGAATTTTCGTCGTCGCGTCTTGCGTCTCGTATCGCGAATCGCGTGTCACCTTTCGCGAGTATTAACGCGCGTTAAATATCATCCATCGCACGGACACACGGCGGCGCACCGCATTTAGACGGGTGGCTATACAGGCGCGCGTATACGAACATCCAGACAGCGTCGGTTGGCGCGATGTAATTAAATTGATCGAATTTCACGGTGAATTGCGATAAAAGTATCGTTAGGAATACGCGCGCCCAATCTATCGGACCGATACGCGATTAATTAAAACGGCAGCGGTACGCGCGAGACTGCTCGCGCCTCTCTGTTGCAGTTCCTTTCTCTCCCTCTTTGTCCGGCTTTCCCTCTGCCTCGCTCCGTCCCTTCGCGAATATAATTTGCAAATCTTTTATTCGAGCGGAACGCGTCGAGAACCGCCGAGCCGAGCCGAGCGGAGTCGAAAACGGGCGAACGGAATCGGGCCGGGTCTCGCTCGCCCTTTCGTCGGCTTTCGGTCGACGTAACTTCCGCGAACGGTAATATCGTTCCTTTAATAAATGAATGGAACCGAGCGGATCGCGCGCGCGCGCGCCCTCGCGAGCGTAGTCTTTTTGTTTTGCCCTTCTCGGGCCAGGCTCCTGGCCCCGACTCCGAGTACGACTTCGACTCCGGCTCCGACTCCGGCCATGACTTCAACACCGACACGCTAATTCGCGGATCTGCTCGTCAAATATGCCGGAGGATTTAATAAATGCACCGTCCCGCAAAACTTTCCCGATGAAACTTAAATATCTCGGAAACGCGGCGAGTTCCGGAACCGGAGCGCCGGAGCCCCGGAGCGGAGAATCGCGGACGCGGTTCGAAATTTCTCGTGTTCGCCGTTGTTTCTTTCGCGAATTAATGCGTTCGTCGGGAGAAAAATTTGCTGATCGTTGCGCGAAAAAGGAACAGTGAAACGTTGGCGCTTTCGAGAGACGGGGGAGCAGCAGCGGCAGAAGGATGAGGGAGGACGAAGAAGAAGAAGAAGAAGAAGTTTCCCTACCTCGAAAGTCAAGCTTCCTTCTGCGTTCCCTCTTATCTCGAAACTTCTCCCTCTCTCCCTCTTTCTCTTTTTTACTCTCCCCTTCCTTCTCTGTTCTATCGTAATAACATGGAACTTTGTTAAATTCTCGTTTGAGGAAAATCTCTCAGTCGCCGTGGATCTTGAACGTTAATAGTCGAGGCGGCTCGGACTACCGTTGCCGAGTTAATACGATACACAGAGACGTACAGTTTTCCATTATCGTTGGAATTACATAGTCGAGGGGCAGCCGTATTGTCGTTGGCGTTAACGAGAACTTCCGATACTCGATCGCTCCTCGTCGCGCCATCGAATTCCCCGTCGAGAAGAGTTTTCGAGGCGGGCTCGAAGCGGATAAAGGCGGAGACGAGGGGCAAAGAGCGAGCCTAACAAAAATATCCTTTCGCGGTTCGGTGGTGCGGTTTCTCTGTTCGCGAAATCGAACGAGAGGAATTTCGCGATATCGAGGAGGAGCTCGCGACGGGTATTTACCGGCATCGACGAGGCAGCGGACCGCGCAAACGGCGCGTCGCGACGCGAGCAAAGCGGCTTCGCCCCGCCGAGAAGAAATATGTCGGGTCCGATCTTCTCGGGGAAGAGTTCCTCATATTTTCGTTTCGCCGCGCTGGCACCGACCATTTCTCAGGCTGTCTCCTCACCGGGGAACGATTACGGTGCATCTTCCCCGGGGAAGCCAGGCCGCGAGCCCTCTCGGCTCGGCTCCGCTCGGCTCGGCTCTCGACGCGCCGCGGCGGAGACGCCGACGGCGAAATAACAGAGTAATTTGTCGAAGGTGCGGCTCGCGAAACGTATCGCCGCTTTCTGATATGTATTTTTACGAAACGTGCCAGCCGAGCGAACATCTGCCCCGACCCGGCGATTCTTTATTCACGCTAACCGACGAACCAAGCGCCGACGCGCCGACGTCCTCGACGCGTAAAAATCTTCTTCCTCCGGGCGGGCGTCGCTCCGCCACCGATCGCCGTCCGATCCTGTCCGTAAGATCTTCGGGAAATACGACGAGCGATATCTCAAGCCTGTTCCCTCGCGATCCCTCGCGATTCGATTCCGTTCGATCTTACGGAACTTTTCTGCTCTTGCCAGGTTTCGCCCGTTTTTCGTCCTTTTTTCCCAACTAAACAAATACCGTTTGTCAGAGAACAACTATACAGACCGCGAAGAGCATTCGATCAAACGAATCCGAACGTCTACCGTTCCAACGCATTTCGATTCGTACGCGTGCACGGCGAACCTTGACTCGAAATTAATATTTTCCGAAGTTTCATGAATTCGCGTGGACGTCGTTCGCCGAGGCAAACTCGAAGGAAATCGATTTTTCGAACACATTAAATTTCTCGCGTCCTTCCGTTTCTTGTGACCGCGCATTCCGAAACGTCACGGGGGAATTTGAAAATTTATGAGAGGTCGAAGCAAACCGTTCCGGGAGTATCATCGACGAACGAATTCGCCTTTACAGTGTTTCGGTTCGCCTCTTCTTTGTCCGCGACTATCTCGCATCGATTCGATCGCTGTTTCCGTCCGGCCAGGCGAGTTCTACCTCCGACTTGGAAAGAATATGAAAATGGTCGCGTGCACGCGTTCGCCCGAATCGTCATAGAGACCGAGCAGCGATCCTTCCTGCTGGTTTTATCGCGCGTTGCGTTTACGGGTCCTGCTTAAGCGTGGTTCGCCGTTCCCGAGAGGGTAATAACATCGAGGAAACCGTCGCGGAAGATATTTTCCCGATGCATCCGGAAAAAGAAAAGATCGTTCTGGCAGCGCTCGGATCCTCTGCTCCTAATCGTCGTTCTTCGAATCGTATCCGAATCGCGCGCTCGAGAAGAGACGGCGGACTAACCTGTACACCGGGCGGAGATTGAATTATTTTTCTCTTGGAATAATTTCGCCGTAAAATAAAAGGCGACGTTGGCGTTGTTCGCGCGATGTAGGCGCACCCGAACCTCCGCCTCCGCTTCCACCGCCGCCTCCACCCCCGAATCCGAATCCAAGGGAAACGAAACGATCCGGCGCGCCCCTCGCCCTGCTCGGCGTCGTTTCCACCGGTCCCTGCTCGTTTTCCGGGTTCCTCCGGATCCTCTTTTCTCCCCTTTCCTCTCCGGTTCTCCCGTTCCTCTGGTTCTCTCGTTCTTTGGTTCTCCGGTACTCCGGTGCTCCGGTACTCTCCGGTTCTCGGCCGTTGGTTGTTCGCAGGGGCACTCGTCCCCGACGCGAGGCGAGACGAGGCGAGACGAGGCGAGACGAGGCGAGACGACGCCTGCACACCGGTTTCCTCTCCGCGTTTCCTTATATTACATTCCAGATCCACGGGCCGCGAGCTGAAAATGCCTTCCCTCTCCTGTTTCTGTCAGTGAATATCTTATCATAATAGCACGACGACGGCGCTGTTTTCTCAAGGCGCAGGGTCCGCCGAACCCCTCGTCCGCGTCCACGTTTCCCATAACCCGCGCCATCCGAACCCTTTGAACTCGCCGAACCCTTTCCCCGCGGGAATAACAAATCCCTTCGCGCTGTTCCGAGCGGTTTCGCCGCGATCCCGGCACCCACTCGAGTCCTCGTTCTCGAGACCCCGAAAAGAGGGTGAGAGAACCAGACGGAGAACGGGGTGTACCGTGTGCATCGGCTCTCGTCGACAGCTGGAAGCTCGCTCTTTTTTTACCGTCGATGCGCAAAACCGATCGGATGCAACGTTTTCCGGTCGCGTCCCGGTGTGTCCACGGTAAGCGCCGTTTCCACGCTTCGTTTCGAAACTTTCACCGGCTAGGCACGACCGATGCCGGGGTGTCGATGCCGATGCGGCGCGCCATGTGGTCGACCTCCATCGACTTCATTTTCGCCAATCCCGTCTAGCCGATCGTTCCCTACCTCCCCTACCCCCTGTTCCGTTGCGATACGATATCGAACATCGTCTCCTCCCTTTTTTCGTTTTTGTACTCGTGCCCCGCTGCTCTCTCTCTCTCTCTCTTTCTCTCTCTCCCTTCTGCCGCGAGATATTCCAACTTTTGCCGTACGTTTCGGAGCAAAGTTCGCCCGGAGGAAGTTGCGCGCGCGCGCCCCCGGAACTCCCGGACTAAAGGGAACACTTTGGAATTTGCGCGATCGCCTTGACCAAGTTTGCCTTATTTTTTCGAGAGTTAACTGCGCCTCGCAGCCGCACCGACACCCCTGTCCGCGCGCACGGCAAACTATCGCCGTTCGAGCGCAGACCGCGACCAACACTCCGTAAAAACTTTCTCGAACCGTCTACAACTTTTTCCGGAATAAAGCTGCCGCGCTTTGGTTCGACGCCGGTCGAAAATGGCCCCGCGATTCGAACTGAAACCGAACGAAAATGGCCCCGCGATTCGAACCGAAGCCGATTGAAAATGGCCCCGCGATTCGAATCGAAAAGTCCGAGCGTTTCGTTTCCGGCGCTGATTCTATTCGCTGTCAGCTTCGAAATCGAAGGTACGCGCCTCGGCGTCGATCGTTCGACGGCAAAGTCGCCGGCTAGCGAGAGCCAACAAGCTGTTAATCGGTGTCATTGCGCCGTCACGTACGCTTTAACGAGGGCAACGAATCACGCGTATCGAATGCGCGCCCGTTGTACGCGATGTGAAATATTTTCCGCGCGCCCTGAAAAATATAGGGTGGCGCCACGCTCCCACGATTTTCCCATATTTCGTTCATAAATCTGCGGCGTGCACGGCGGATGCGTTCGATTTAAATTCTCGAAAGAAGGAACTCGCGGTGATCGGCCTCGCTCTCCTTCGAACCAACCGACAAGGGGGCGAGGCCGTCGAGCAACCGACCGCAGCCCCGTCGGTTCGATAACCGAACTCTTCGAACCTTTCCGTAATTTCTCATACTCGCAACCCAATTTATTTATTTCAAAAGTCGCTTCGCGACTCCGTTGTTACGGCACTGCGAATCGGACGAGCAAGACGCAACATGGTCCAACAGATTGACTCTGACCGGAATAGCAGAGCGCCACTGTAGTACGATCTAGACCGTTTAGACAATACTATCCCCTGGAAAGTAATCTTAATACTTTACCGACCGGAAGCCTATTAATAGATCTTTCAATAATTGTCATGTAACGAAATGGAGCTTAAAAAGTTGCTTTTACATTGTAATTTGCAACCAAATTATTCAACAACGTTACTGAGGATGTTATGCTGATTTACAATAAAAATTGCTGTCGCCGTTGAGGGATCCATTAAAAAGTTATCAGTGATGGATTATGAACTTAAAAGATTCTGAAATAATCGTCGGTCGGTAAAGTGTTAAGTACAATTAGTCGTACTTCGTAAGATCGCTTTACCGGGCGCGACTTAATAAGCAATCTCTACACGGAGTTCGATTAACCCTTTGACTGCTATGGGCGCATACATACGACCAGCAAAGGCTATTTCATCGGCTAGCGTTAAACCGAGATAATTTACTCGCATTAGAGTGGATTGTGTAGGATACGGACTATTTAAGGGACGGTCCCTTGCTAGAATACAACTCGTGAGAATTCCAATCGACTATTTCCTCGGTGGAGTTCCAACTTCTCTACTCGTCGATCCGTCCTCGGTGGACTTTGGAAGAATTCCGACGTTAAAACGTTGCAACTAAAAACGTCTCTACGGTGGAGCGTTGCCTCCTAGGAAAGTCGAGGACCTTTTCGTGGGTAACCTCCCCGCTGCGAGGCGGATTCTAATTGGAAAAAGGGTCTTCGATACCTGCTGGTGTTGTGGAACTTGGCGAAAAAAGAGGGAAAAAGAGGGAATCGAACTCAGGACTGTTTGGTCTAGGTGTGACAGTCGAAACGCACAAGTATCAGCGTGAACTGACCGATCGGATGCGATGCATTTCGTTGCATTGCCTACTTACACACCATTTTGGTGGACCAAATATTGGCCAATGGTGGTGCTTCGTTTTGTCCATTGCCTAGGGCGTTAAGGGTAGCGGGAAATTGGGGTTCCCTGCCAGCGTCGACGTCGACAGGTAAAACCT
>CM052090.1:766295-776352 GCA_028453745.1 Agapostemon virescens
CGGACGAAGAGCGCCCGTGGGGGCGACCGAATCGGCGAACGGCGAACGATGGACGGCGGACCGTTGCGAACAGACCGGAGACGAGCGGAGACGAGCGGAGACGAGCGGAGACGAGCGGAGAGAAGCGAACAGGAGCGGAGAGACGACGGGGCGATGGGTGTGAGTTGGCCGGAGTGGTGTTTCCCCGGGGTAAGCACGAGCATATACTTGCCCGGGGCTTATTCAGACAAATCGGTGATTGCTGCGGAGGCGAGCGAAAGGGTAGCTCGCCACACCACCGCCGCCGCCGCCGCCGCTACCACCACCGACGCCGACGCCAACGCCGACGCCGAGAGCCGCACGGCGGTCGCTGCCTTGCCGGAGGAACGAAGACAGGGCTTTTAGCCCGAAATCCGTGATGGAGATGGAGGCGAAAAGAGGACGAGAAAGATGGACGGATATAGATAGTATGGAAGCGGAGACGGGACGAGAACGGCGGGGCGCAGGGGGCAGCAAGTTTTCGGATAGAACGAGAGAGAGACGGAGAGACGGGGAGCGGAGGCGGGTAGGCGGGGACGGACCGTGATCGTCGAGGTTAGAGCGAAGAAGCGCAGGCAGGGGGGAAGGAGAGCGAAGAATGATTGTTTCCATGATTACAATGGAACGGAAGAGGAAGAGGGATGGAGGCTGGCCCAGGAAAAGGGTGTGGGGAGCAATCTCTTAGCGCTAACGTAGATTCGTGGCCCAGGGTCTCTCGAAATATTACACTGGAGGGGCACCGACGTACCCACCAGGGAATTTCGTAACTCCGCGGATAATGTGTGTCAGCCGTCGAACCTGTCTCACCGGTCTCCCAGAGAAATCTCGCGGTTCGTTTTCCGGCGTAAGGAGCGAGACGCGGTCCCCGGCTTACCGGCGGACCGTCGAGAGTCTTCCATCTCGACGACACCGGCGCGCACACAAGCTTCTTCGCGGATAGAATTTACGAGAATTTACGAGAATTTACGTATTCGTCGAGGTGGACCACTCCTCCGGTAGACTCGGTAGACACGGTCGGAGGTTCGGTTTGAATTTCACGCGCGTACCTCGCGTTCGCCCGCTTGTTTCGGAGCACGGAACCCTTCCGGCGGGTCGAATGGATGCGTCGCGTCGCGCGAACCCTGCGATTTTCCTCGGAAACAAGCTCGCCCGTCGGAACGTTTCGGGTATCTCGGATAATCGCGCGTGCCTCGAAATTATGCAAAATACAGGCAGAGGCGGTCCCGGATATCCGATCGGGATTCGGAAGCTTTTTATCGGATAAGAGGGTTCGTTCCCGCGGGACGTTCCCGGCCATTATCCAGGAACCGGATCGAACGAGTCGTTATCTTTGCCGTCGAGATTACGACTCTGCAGGCGGCGACGTAATACTTTCCGTCCTTTCTCCGCTCGGAACAAACGGTGTCGGTCTCCCTGGACGCGCCTCTTAGGACGTCGCGGATCGTCGCCGGGGAACGAAAGAATTCGAACGCGACGAAATCGTTCGGCGGTTTCTATTTTCGCGCGGCGACGCGACCGGACGCGATCGAAAAGCGCGTCGACGCGCGATCGGGGATCGCGTCCGGTGTAACCGCGTCTTTACAGGCATCGGAGACAATAGGCTGTGCGACGCGAAAGGACGATCGAGCGTCGAAGACGATCGGTTTTCGCGCGGAGCTCGACGGGACGTCCTCTCCCGAATGGGAGACGGCGAGGGAACGCGATGTCGGCCGGCCGTGTATCCTGCTTGTGCCTCTCTGTGTCCCGTCGAGTGTTTCCGCGAGCCTAAATGGGCCCCGCGTCGACCACGGCCGTACAGTATGCGGTATACACTGTGCAGTATACAGTATACGGCATACAGCATGCAACGTACAGCCAACAGACCTGCAGTAATTGCTTTTAGTCGAGAGGCCGAGCCGCAGCCGGTGATGTGTCGCTGCCGCCGCAGGAATCAGCCCAACGAAAGGTTCAATTTAACGTCGTATCGCGCGTCCTTTGCCCTGCGGCCGTTCCCGCATCTCCTACGCGTTATCTATAACGCTGCACTTGCTAATTAATCCGAAGCGACTGTCGTCCGCTGCCATCCCGCGTCCCCTATGTCCACCTAACCGCCCGTATGCCTTTAACCGGTCGATCGCCAGGATCGCGACTACGACGACGACGACGACGATCGCGCGGGTACTCGGCCGCGTTCGTCTAAAGACGAAACCCGGAGAATCTGATTTCCGGTTCGCCGCGGATCGCATGGGAACGCTTCGAAAGTTCCGCGGAACGATGAACGTCGCGAAAGCGAGACAACTCGGTGTCACGCATGTCGAGAATCGAGTCGGAAAATCTTCCTTGCGCGAGCTCGAACGGATAACTTTATTCTTCTATAACGTACGCGTCTCGTCACCGGAAACGAGCAGAGTTCCAAATTTCTCGCGTCGCCTGAAATCAGCGACGGGAAAGTTGCTTTGGGGGAAACTGAAGTTTTCGAAAAAGGCGTTACCTTCTTTCGGGAATTAGACGTCTACGTTATTCAACGTCCGATAAATTTGTAATAAATTCGTTAAAAATAATTTTCCAAACAGCGTTCGTCGGTGGAAAGTCGTTCGTTTTGGCGTAATTGGATCGGCCACAGGGAGCCAACGAGCTTCCCCGATTGGAAAGTCTAAATCGGTGTGGCGCAAAATATGGAATCTCAGGGGAAAAGGGGATGTCGCGGATCGAGGGGTCGCGACGAAGAATCGGTGGTGTTTCGGAATGGCTTGGCGACCGTAGCCACGGAACGGGTTAAAGGCCGAATGGCGCGGGTTCGTTTCATCGAAGGGGGTAGCAGAGAGCGGTCACGGTTCCAGGACGGTAGTTTCGTAGAATGGATTCGCGTGAATACAAATCTGCGGTTATCGAATATTATTCCCTCGGCTGTGGCGACGCTGGTCCGTGCGTCCGCGTCGGGGGCGCGGTTAAAAGCTCCGCGGCGCGAAAAATAATATAAAATAGGTGGACGGGACTCGGCGCGCGATTCGGGGCGACGCGGAACGTCGCACCTACGAATATAAATGCGTTTCGACGAGCGTTCGTTCGTTCGATCGTACGTCGACGCGTTCGCGTCGCTTCCGGCCGCGACGAGCCCCGTTCCGTCGAGTCGAATCGACTTTAATTTCTAATTGGCCGACTGTTTGAACGTCGGTTATCGGTCAGATCGATATCGGCAGGGATCGCGGAAAAATCGACTCGCAACTACGTTTAATATCATGCGACAACAAACATTTGTCGGACCGGCAGACGTTTGCTTGCGCGCGAGCTCGTGCAAAACAAATTGCGCTCGCGAAACGATCCCGACTCGCGGAACGCGAACCGACGAAATCTGTTTTTCCGGCTCGGCTCGTCTCGCTGCCGCGCTCGATTCGGTATTTACCGGGAATGTTTTTCGAATGGCAGAGAGCTCGGCCGCACTCGCCCGGATTCCCTCGCAACGAACGTCGCGCGTCGCAACGATAAATTTGAATCTTCGAGCGAGCAAAAAGACATTTTCGAGCCGGTTTTATCGGGTCTCCGGTCGACCGCGCTATCCGCTCTTCCAGATTCTATCGCGGATTCGCCGGAGCCTCGGGGCGGCGGCGGTGGAGCCGACTCGGAAGTTTGCTCGCGACGAATTCGCGTCTCCTTTCGCCCGTTTCAGCGACCCGTGAACCGTTCTCGTTCCTCGAAACCGAGACGGATCGACCGCGATACTCTGGCGATACTTTTCCGCGACGATTAATTCTACCGCGGCGCAACCGACGCGGCGCGTTTCAAGTTTTCAGTGGATTTTCTCGGTAGACTTGCCGCCGAGCTTCGGCTAAATAAACTTTTGAAATTTTCTCGCCGGGTTTTGCCGTTGTTGCCGCGCAAAAAGCGGAAACCGCTGGCAGTCGCGCCTTCGCCTCGCCTCGCCTCGCCTTGCCTCGCCTCGGCCGTGCCGTGCCGCCTATCGAAACAAGCGGCTACCGAAAACTTTGCTCTCGAGACCGGTCTTTTTTCCCCGGCACGGCCCGCCCCGCTTTCCTACGCATCCGTGGCTCCGGCGTTCCTCGAGAACGGGACGGAATAACAAATCGACGAAATTACGATAGATAGAAACTCGAGTGTAACGCGCGCTCTCTCCGAAGCGATTCCCTGCGCGACGAGCGGCGAGCGGCGGATGGCGCATCGGCGAAACGGGATCCGATAACGCCGGGAAACTCCGGAGACTCCGTATGTTGGCTCGGATCGAAGACCTCGGGGACATTTCTCGAGAACTTTTCACTCGTGAAAGATATCGCAACGAAATTTCAACTAAAACTCCTTCGAAAATAATAACGAGTCGCGCTCGAGAAGATTTCCAAGCGGAATCTACTAAATGCAGATTTACCGTTCTTTTTCTTTACGGCGAATGTTCTCGGCGTCGTCGAGAGCCAGGCGGTAATACGATTTGTAACGTCGGGATAAAAGTACGATGTTTTACGGTGCGTCGCAGAAATGCTCGGAAGTTCCTCCGAGGGACCGTCGGTTAGGATTGTTCTAAGAAACTTTCTCCCTTGCCGATTCGCGAATCGGCGCTGTCTCTGCGAGGCTCGTCAACGAGAAACGCGCCGACACGTCTCGGCTCGGCCAATGGCAACGCGTCGCAACGACGTCGACGAGAATGTGACACGCATCTATGACAAGCATCCATGACAAATCCGCACATCATACCTTTCCTATCTATCCGGCCCTTCGAACCATAACACTGTGACGCATCTTGCCACCTCATCCATAACAACCCCGCACAACATAACTTTCTCATCTATCCATGATGCACCGGATAACCTCATCCCTTGACCAATGACACACCCGACCGACTCATCCGACAGACTCATCCGACAGACTACCAAAAACAAGTACGATACTATTATAAGGACCCAATGGACAAAATAAAGCCAGTCTGCATCTATACATCGAGCCAACCGTGTCGTTGTTCTGTTCAATCCCTGATCCCACGGGTAGCTTACGAGTCGCGCCTAGTAAAAAGTGGTTCATTTAAATATATTAAAGTGTCCGGTTCGCAGTCCCGTGACAAGAGCGTAGAGAAAGGTCGGAACAGAAGCGAACCGAGAGCCGGAAGCGCCGATCGGGGAGGCCAGAACTTAGAATCAAGCCAGAACAGATTAAACGATCGAGAGTTTATCGTTATGACGGTAGGGCAAGTTGGACGCGACGCTCGGGTTGCTCTTCTCGAAATAAATCAGCGTTCGGCACCGAACACGGTATTCGAAGAGGTCCAAAGTTCTCGAAACGCCGCGAACGCTATCTAATCGTTATCGAGTCGCAGCGACGGATTTTCGACGGCTCGACCGTCGTTGGAAATATTTCCTCGTTCGTCTTCTTTTATTCCAGGGAAAAGAAAATTTTGGCCAGTTTTTATCCCGAGTTTCCCGAAGGAACGAGGCGCGGCCGGGGAATATCGGAATCGGTGTGCGGCTTCAAAGCGGTTCCTTCGTGCCAGTCGCTTTGACTTCGACTCCGTTTGTAAAAGACGTCTGGCCAAAGTAGAAGATTTATGGCTTTTGAAATTCCGTCGGACGCGTTTAGACGGAGTTTGCCGTCGCGCGAATTCGTTAAAAGATTCGAACGTTTCTCTTTGTATCCTTTGGATCGTCGCCGTCGTCGTCGTCGTTGTTGCCCGGGCGAAACGTTGCGTAACGTTTCACCTGAAATAAACGAGCAGGACGACGTCGGAGAACGCGTCGAGATCGTAAATCGATAACCAGCGCGATATCTCGTGCTCGTTGCGTGCGGGCTGTATAAATTGGACGCGTTCGAACCGAGGCCCGAGATCCTCGCCTCGATATTTACCAGTTTGCTCAATTTTTCCTCCGGAGCACCGAACGAACGCGGAAAACGAAAGGGAAATAAAAATGTACGCGCGTACGCGTGTGTGTGTGCGAGCGCGCGAGGGGGATATAGGTGAGAGAGCGCGTCTAGCAGCCGGTAATATACATAAAAGCGAAAGGTCGAAGGCGGCCGTTTCGTCGGCGCGATAGTAATCGAAATCGTTCTGATACCCTTATTTATAGCCGGTCGAATTTCTCCGTTCCGCTATAGGTTTCTGCATAAAAATCTCGTGAAACCGGACAAATGCGAAACAACGATCGACCTCCTGCCGAAGGAACGGGGGTTTTATCGTCGCCGGAACGAGCCTGGGAAAAAAGAACGTCGATACGGGACAAGCGTCGACAAGCATCGGGCGACGTGTCCGTAAAAAGAGGAGAACGAACGTCGACTTCTCGTTCGTTTTTACGCGCGAGAGATTACCCGGTATAGCCGACGGTAATTCATCTTCGGAGCTAACGACTCAAGTTTTCAGGAAACATACGAAACGCGTAGCCTGCGCGCGCGCCCGTTCGATCGTCGGACATTCGCGGATAGGCGACGCGAAAATAAATTAGCGCGCGAGGCCGCGCTCTCTCCTCGTCTCTTCTGCCAGTCGAACCGACGCGACGGGACGAGTCCGCGTTAACAGGCCGTTTCTAATGACGCGACGACACGACGACGCGACCAACCGGGATCGTTCGCCCGTTCAATTTCCGTGACGAAACAGCCAACGAGAATTTCGATGACGGTCGATCTTCGGCCGGATTGACGTCGCGCGTTCACGGCCCGCAGTTCGCAGTTCGCGATTCGCAGTTAACTGCTCGCAGGTTATATCGAATAAACGATGGCACAACGGGCGGAGGCGCTCCTCGGAATTTGTACGAGCGACGCGATTCGTCCTCGAAGCTAGACGCTCGGCACTCGATGCCTCCTTCGAGAACGAGTCCCCCGAAGCACGCGGAAACTTTAATTGCCGTTGTGACGCGAGGCGCCGTCGTTCTTTTATTCGGCTCGAGTATCCGAGCGATCGAGAAACGATCCTCTCTCGGTTCCTTTTCATCCCCGAGCTACGGGAATTTCTCGCCCCGACGATTCTATCTTCTCGCGTGGTTTTCAAGCGTTCCTCCTCTTCGCCGCAAACGCGTACTTTCCTCGAAAAATGGCACTCGCGCGGCGCCTCGTCCTTGCTCTTTCTGAATATACTTTTCCGTTTTTTCCTTTTTTTTTTCTTTCGGTCGTCGTCGCCGCCGCGGTCAAGCATCGCAGAAGCATCGCGCAAATTCCGAATGTCTTCCATCCCCGTTGAAGAAGCAAAGTTTATTCGAATTTTAAATCGCTCTTCGCCCCACGGTCTTTCACGGGAAACGTCGCTCCGCGTTTTTTAAAAGTTGATCTCGCTTCGAGAAAGCCGGCGTAAAGAGGGAAAGAAAGGATTTCCCACGCTCGAAAAGGTGCGGCGCGTGCTGCCAAGAGCTGCCGGGACCGCGTCCGTATTCCATCCGTTCTTTTCGCTTGTTCCGCTTGTTCTCGGGAAAACTCTGGGAAAATCGGTCGGAGTTGCTACGAAACAGCGATAAGAAAGCAACAGAGGGAGAAAGCAAAGTCCGGCTATGCAGCGGACGCGGCACGGCGCGTCGGCGACGGCTACGGCGACGCCGCGCGCCGCCCAACTGGAAACGGAGCTTTCCCGTTTTTGGTCCTCGCGTTCCACTGACTTTTACTCGAGTTACAGAACGCGAATATAAAATGTCCGGCCACGGTTCGTTGTTTTTATCGCGGCCGATGATACGGAGCACCGTATCTCGTATTCCCGAGGGAATCTTTCTCGTCCACCTCCGTTCTTTTCAATTTTCTTCTCCGCCGTTCCCGCGGAGCTCCGAAATTTTCCGAAGCATAGCCCACGGCGTCCCGAGCAAGCGGAACGGTTAACTCGGATTGCAAAGGCGGATTCCGCGCACAGAAACAAGAGAGAGAGAGCCAGAGAGAGAGCCAGAGAGAGAGAGGGAGAGAGAGAGAAAGACTAAGGGCGAGAATGGAGAAGAGAACAGAAGGGGAAACGTACCGCGCGGAAAATAGAGACGCTTTAAATTCGCGCGTGTTAGCACAACAATAGGTCAAAGGAGTTCCGCGGCAGCGCGAAATTCCATCTCACGGCGGGGAACGCGCCGACGTCGGCGTCGACGCGCCAACTTTTGATCAACGACGACGACGACGACGACGACGACGACGACGCGCGTTCGCTCGGACCGAGTTACGAGAATTCCCGCAAATTGGATTTCCTAGTCGCGAGGAGACTGCGACTAGGCGAATTCGCGCGGAAAGGGAAACCGACGCGAAAGATTGCCCGCTTTGTCGATCCGAGGGAACGCGCGAACTCGACGAGGCGCGCTCGTGTTTGTTCCCAAAAGGGAAACACGCGCGCGGCTGTCTCGCCCGTCGACGCGACGCCCCTCCGCAAAAACTGGCAAATTGAAACGATTCCGGAGGATACTTGTGCGATTACGCTCTAGTTTTTCGCGGTTTCTTTGGCGGGTCGCTCGTTTGCTCGTCGACGCGTCGCGACGCATTTCTCGTTCTCGTTCTCGTTCGCGTTCGCGTTCCCGTTCCCCGTTTCGTTTTCGTTTTCTAGCTCGAGTTCGACCCCGGGGCAAGAGGCACGGCATCGGTTGTTGCTTTTTGTTTTCGAGCGGGCGAGAAAACAATTCTCTAGATTCCTTTAATTATTTCGTTCCGCGCCGCTGACGAGCCAGCTCCCCGTACAGTTTCGAGTGCAACGGGAAATGCTTGCCGAAATCACGCACCGGAAACCAAACAAAGGGGGCCCGCCGGCTACGAAAATCGACCCCGAGCTCGAATAAAAATTCGCTCGGCCCGGACTTCGATCCCGCTCGTCTGTACGCTCCGGCCGCGGCGGTTTCGTTTGATCGAGCGCCGCTCGTTTCTCCTCGCGAGAAGCCCGTTATCTCGACGCGATACCATAGCTTTCTATAACCGATAACAATTACCGTATAACGTGACCCGCGTTGCGTCCAAAATAAGACCGTGGCTCGAAACTGCAACTACAAACGCGACCGCGGATCGCGAACGCACGCAGCGTTTCCGCCGTTTATTCGAAATCGCTCGAAAGCCGCCGACGATTTCACTCGACTTTTCTAAGCCAGTAACGGCACAAACGCTTCCGCTTTCGCGTCTCTTCGGCGCATCTTATTCTCTACATTTGCGATCGTCGATCCTTCGTCCTTGAACATTGCAATTTCTACGTTGCAATTGCAATCGGGCCAGATTTTTCGTTGAATTGTTGTTTTAAACTCGTTTTCTTTCCGTGGCGTTCGGTGGTTACGGGAACCCGCGATAAAACCCAGCAACGAAGCTCGCTGGAGAAACGATTTTCCACGTAGAACCCGACAACGGTGATCGACGCCGTCGCGTTTCCGCAGTTGCTTGTTCGTCTCGTTTCGTTTCGTTTCGTCTCGTCTCGGCGGCTATTTAATCAAATCCGCGTGCACCGCGCCACGCCGCACCTTTCCGTTCTAGCCCCGCGTTCGTCCCGATATTACGCGCGTCACGTTCGAATTAGAACATCGAGATAATTGCCAGGAACGAGGAGGAACGCGAGCGCGCGCGTCGCATCGCGGCACGAAGCGGCTGCACAACGGAACGTGTGTAACGAGGGTGCGTCGCATTCCGTCGGTTTCCACCGGAGAGAATGCGGCTCGTCGAGGGGCAAACTGCCGGACAATTTCACGCTTTGGGACGGAAAGTCCCGCACGGATCGGTATCCGGAGATCGGCGCCGATTCCTCGATCGCGAAGGCACCGCGCATCCACGTCCGCCGACGTATTCTCATTCTGCCCAAATCGAAATAAAAGGGAGAATATTACGATGACCCGGGGCAGAGCTGCAGGGGCTTTCTCGAAAGATCTGTCCCCGGGAAAGTTCGCGAATCTTCCGGCAAGGAAACCTCGACAAATCCCGGGGCACTTGCTTAGGAACCTCCGAAGAGAACAGCTCTTGCGACGAATCAAGTCATACTTTCGGCTACCCTGTGACCCATCCAATCAAAACTAAATCCAAATCCAATTTATTTCAGTATGTCTAAAGAATAATCACTAATTTTTCAGATCCGAAATAATAAAGAATTAGAATGGCACCTCTAAGGCGACACTAAAGCTTGCCATACTATTATTTAAACAATTCTTAC
>CM052090.1:803132-829271 GCA_028453745.1 Agapostemon virescens
ATAGTTCATTTCCTTTCGTTCATACAAAATTAATTAGTATGACTCCTACTTAGAATATTAACCCTTTGCACTCGAAGCAATTCTACTCCAAAATCGAAACAATATTTTGATCTATAATAGCTCCACTGTAGATAATTCATTTCCTTTCGTTTATACGAAATTAATTACTATGACTCGTACTTGGAACTTTAACATTTTTATCGTTTTCTCAATTGCAAACTTAGCGATGTAAGAGTTGTTTAAATAATAGCATGGTAAGTTTTAGCGTCGTCTTAGAGGCGCCATTCGAGTGCAAAGGGTTAAAACCTTATGCATTTTCGCAAAATAATATATTCGGATCGAGTATTCGTCGTGTACAATTTAACAGAAACGCAAAATAGGAACAAAATCGTTTAAGCGATAGATCTGGAAGCCCGCATTATCGCGGGACCGGCGCTCGATTAGTTAAAATCGACGGAAACTGTCGCGCATCGAAACCGATTCGACGAGAAACAATATCTCTCGCTCCACGTTTTATCCGAAACGTCGCGATCGCTTGAGAACCGCGATAAACGCGATAAAGGCGCAAGATCGATCGTGACTTGGCGAAAGTTTCGTCGAACAGGATGTAACACGGTAGAATAGAATAGAATAGAATAGAATGAAAAAGTTGAAAGACGAGTTGCTCTCCTCGAGCAGACTATTCGATTACACTCGAACGCAGAGACAAATAATTAGCATACTAATTTGTACGTAAGGAATAATAAGATATGTTTGTTCAGCGGTACGATGAAGAAGCAGGGGAATCGAGATCGTAATCGTAATCGTGATCGTAATCGTAATCGTACTCGTAATCGTAATCGTAATCGTAATCGTAATCGGGATCAGGTTCGAGATATCGGGATCGTAAACGGCAACACGATGAATGTAAACGAATCATATCTAAGTCAGATTCATATCCGTAGGGCATATAGTAACGTACTGTATATTTTAGGAAGATACTAGACCCTACTTTCGTTATTTTCTGTATTTTTTTAATTACCCGTAGGCGAATAACGTACCTCATATGCCAATAACTGAAACGAGACCACGATGTAAACGTAACCGACGTGGTTCACTGCGAGGAATCCGCCAGATAGTTCGAGCAGTTCGATCGACCGAGCGAACGAGGCGTAACTTGTTTCTGTATCGCGGGAATCCTTATCGTTACCGACCGCGGCGAGACACATTGCATTTACCTGAAATAAACGATCATTTTCTAGTTTCGAAACTGCGACTCGTGTATTTTAATTCGTTTGCGATCATTAGTTGCGATACACGAACGAACGAACGAACGAACGTAACGAACGAATACATACTGTGCAACGATCGTTCGCACCAGCTGCGACACCGTCGTATACTTGTTCGCCCGGCTATAGTTTGCTTTTAAGGACTCGACAATAAGTGTTCCTAAATAGATTGCGGTTTCTAATGATTTCTCCTTTTTAAATGTTCCTCGCAAAACACCGCAAACCATATCTCGCTCTGTAATTCGAATCGGTGTGCGAAATGGTGCTGGTAGGTGAACCTTGCGATCCTACCGTATCGAATCAGATTTTTAAACGAAGGAGAACCGAAGCTTTCCACCGATATTATGCGATTCTCGTAAATGTCTTCTATTACAGAGAAGTATAGGTTTTAGTCGCAGTGCGTGGTATATTGTCTTCGGAATAATAGCATATCCGCGAGGTAAACGAACGAATCGCATATGTTGAATATACCTATTTAACAAATACCGTATATCGTGAAACACTGCTCAATATAAACGACTCTACAATAACTATATTAATTAAAAGAATGTTGTTGTTTATAGAAGAAAAATATATTATGGAAATACGAAGAGAAAATGTGCTCAAATTGGATAATTATATAGCTTTGAAGAAAAGAACGTGTTGACAAATAAAATGTACCATGCAACCAGCACAGATATTAGTTTCCGTTTACCTCTGTCACTCGACTTACTTCTCGCAAGTATAAAACACAGATAGATCGTATCAGTTTGTTTATTGTTCTCGAATCCCATCGTCGTTACAACGAACGTGATCGACGCGCCGACTCGCTTCTCGCAAGTGTCCGTACGGTGCTCGGACGGCTCACGACCAAAAGAGAATGCTAAACGCCATTAGGACGCAACAAACTGCCACGTATGGACTTTTCCTTTCGCCGATCCTGGCACACTTCCAGAATATACCCTGTATACTAACAAAGAAGAATTATTCGTGTATATAAAATTATTGTACAAAGCGTGGTTCGCTATTTACAAATTCCGCAGAACTCACCCAACTCTTTTCATACGGTTGTCCATGAAACTCGGTGCGAGTGCCTTGACGTAAGTGCAGGTACATATCAGTAACAGAAACACTGACAGCAGACTCTGTAAATTAAACAGGGCAGACTGCGCACCACCCGGAACACGCGTTTAGAATGCTTTTGATCGGTGAACTATTAGGTTATGTTACGATTACCGCTTACTTTTGATCGCGCGCTATTTTATTTGAAATACAATTTAGTAACGATTAAAGCGATGACCTTACCATTGCGATTCAAAGTAAATGAACGCAAAAAGCCTAGAAAATGCTTCGAATGATCGAGTCACATGTAAATGTCAGGTAATTTGACGTGCGTCGCAGCAGAAGCCAACCGGTTATTCGGGCAAGTATGCAACAGGCGAAAAAGCACGAAAAGAAACTAGCATTTTCTGTAGAAGCACACGGAACACTGCGTGCACTCTAGAGGCGACGCTCCAACTAATCTCAGAAACCAATTTCCAGCGTGCATGCGCTTGGAAATAGACCCAGACGTTCGAATGCGCATGCGCTTGGAAATGGACTCGGAAGTTCGAATGCGCATGTGTACGCAAGTTTCTACGCCCTATAGAAGCACCGCGTCTATAGAATACAAGCGCGCTAAAATTAAATCGTGTCACGAACAAGGTATAACGTTATTCCGATTGTCGTACGAACTTTAAACATTGCCGCGTTTTACAACGTTTCCAATTTCCATGCACCATCTTCTCTGTTACTTCTTTCGTCCCGTATTCCCTAGAGCAAGATAGAAATACCAATGGAACGTAATGGCAACATGGTGTGCAAGTAGTGTGTCAAGGTTACCGAATTCGAGGACTCTAGTATGAAAGATTTAAATCGTAGTTTCATCTCTGGTGTGTTTTACGATAAGTGTATAAGTTCTTTTGTGTTTTCGATTACATTGATTTCGCAGAGTGTTCGTTCCCATGCAAACAATGATATCGCTTGGACGTATTATCGGTAACATTCGATAACAACTATAATCGTTGCAGTGCACGGGTCGCCTGACTCTCTATACGCGCATTGTTGATGGTGTATTATTTATAAAAGTGTTTAGAAGGAAATAGCGACCGCGTTCGATGAACAGTCAATCCTTGAACCGATACCGGTGTACGAATGCTGTTCGAAACATGTCGTGAGCTTTTAGTATAATATTAAGAACACTGCGCGATATCGAAATAAATCCGTTTCCCGACTATACCGACCACGACCACCGCGTGCAGTAGTAAAATGGCTGCCGAGAAACGTCAATACATTTTGTATCAATAACAAGCTGTCGTTGTAAATAATCGCGGACAAGGGAGTTTGCAATAAAACGGATGCCGTTCGATTAATGATTCAATTTTCCTATTTTTCATAAACGTGTGTGCGTGAAAGAGGTGCGTGTGAACCAAAAATGGCAGAATTTGTACGTGGAGGCCCGAGCGTGTCGAACAGTGCTAAGGTACGAGGGTATTATTCATCTTAGATTATTCATCCATGATTACCGCGTCGTCGAAAGAAATTTTTAGTTCCATATAAATTAAACAGAATTACAAGTCTATATTGTGGAACGTGCGAATGATCTCCGAAGCTTGGGATTTTTACACAATTAAAATTTTTTTTTTAATATTTTTCAGAAGAGATTTTCGGTACGATTCGTTGATAATAAATTGAAGCATAAATACTGAACAATTATTTACGAGTCGTATTAATGCTTTGTTGACAAAAATATTCATTATATAGAATACCATGATACATTGTACGAAAACAAAATGATATCCCCACCTCTTCCTTTGGTATACAAATGTATACTACTGTAAAGATGTATTTAGCAAATGTGTATTTTAGAATTTAAATGTACACACGATAGTGGAATTGTTTATGTTTACATTGTTATGTCTACAGATGGATCACAATAGTAAAGGAGGATCACCTAGCACTGGTAGTGAAGATGGAGGACAAAATGAATCTATGAATGCGGAAAACGAATTTGATCCATTTCTCGAAAATATTCCAGATGATATACAGGACACCGAAGAACCTGACAGCGCCAATGCAATAATTTTAACGGCTCCTCCGGAAAATCAGTGAGACAAAATAAGAATAAGACCATTTAATTATAAATGCAAACATTAGTTTGTGCAAGATTCATGATACATTGCTACACTTTGATAAATATAGAATGAATATTTTGCAGGTGGTATCATGGTAGACTAGATAGAGGTACAGCAGAGAGAAGGTTGTGGGATGCGAATAAAATGGGTACTTATCTAGTACGAGAAAGCGATAGAAAACCTGGCAGCTACGTGTTGTCTTATTTTGGAAGGACTGGTATTAATCATTTTAGAATAACTGCCGTGTGTGGAGATTATTATATCGGTATGATAGATGTTATTCAGATTCTGAGAAACATTTTGTATATTTTAAGGTGTTTGTTGATTATAAATAACAGCAGTAATCTGTCTTTATAGGTGGTAGACAATTCAATAGTTTATCGGACCTTGTTGCATATTATACTCATTGCTCTGATCTTTTAAAGAGAGAAAGACTTATACATCCTATCCCACCCCCTGAACCAGTGAACGATAAGAAACGAATTGTCGCGATACTGCCATACACAAAAATGCCTGACACAGACGAATTAAGCTTTCAAAAGGGTGACATATTTTTCGTCCACAATGACATGGGAGATGGTTGGCTATGGGTTACTGCCCACAGAACCGGAGAACAGGGCTTGATTTTTCGCGAATTGGTGGAAGATTTGGACGATTCGATCGATCCCAATACCGTATTCTCTTGGTTTCATCCTAACGTCACTAAAAGCGAAGCCGTTGATATGTTAGTAAAAGCGGGACCCGGAAGCTTTCTCGTAAGTTTACGATGCGTACACGGTAAAAAAAACTTTTAACAACAAAGTTACATCGGAACGATATAATCTTTGTATACAGGTCAGACCGTCGGACAATAGTCCAGGAGATTATTCGCTTTTCTTTCATATAAATAATCAAATTCAAAGATTTAGGATCGAGAAAAAGGGAGTACGATACTTGATGGGCGGAAGAACTTTCGAGTGTCTTGATGCTGTGATCAATAGGTAGAATATGTTTCTCTGAACGCTTTACATTTCTTGAAATGTTCGAATTGTCACTGTATTGATATTTGAAGGTATCGAAAGGAGCAAATAGTGGAAGGTCATACGCTCGGTCAAGCGTTGGTGACGGAACCGGACGGCAGTGTAAGAGTCAATAGAGAAGTGCAACACGCGGAAAAGATATACGCGACTCTCCGAGAATGTCGCGAGCAATCTGGAGCAAAGAAAAACAAAGGGATAAAAATGCAAGGGTATCTAGAAAAGAAATCTGAGAAAAATAAGAAATGGAAAGCACTGTATTTCGTACTCTTAGTAGACGCTACAGATACGCACTTGTATTTGTATGACAATCCAAAACGAACCAAACCTAAGGGACTCATAGACTTAAGCTGTGCTTATTTATACCAGGTAGATAAAACTCTTTAACCGGATACGCTATGCGTATATCGTTTAACACATATTTCATTATCATACATATTAATCGCACCAATGCCGTGACTAACGGTCATGCGACTCTTATCGCGTGCATGACGAATTATCGCAAGATTCGTCACTGAAGCATAGATGTTTTAGGTCCATGAAAGTGTATTCGATCGACCTCATTGCTTTCAATTAGTTGAACGTGCTTTACCATGTTTGGCCACGATAACATACTTGGCAGCTCCAAACTCAGAGAATGCTTTAGATTGGATTAATGCCTTAAAGCCATTATGCGTATCGCAATTGACACGTGCTCCAAAGGTTGCCCGACTTCGTGAACTGCGTTCGCTGCATCTCCATATTTTAGACGCACATAGACTTCCATATAAACTAGTACCAAACCCCTTCATCATAGTGGCTCTAAACAATGTAAAAGTAGCTCGCACCAAGGTTAAGACTGGTGTACATCCGCTCTGGGACGAAGAATTCATTCTGGAGTACGTATACGATTGATTGTCAGGCAACGCTCATACTGTTATTCCTCGTTAACGGCTAATTGCTCAATAGGGACGTACCGCCCGATGTTATGTCGTTCTCGTTAACGTTATACAACAAAGGTAAACGTAGCAAAGATACAGAGGTCGCAGAACTGACTGTCGAACTGGCAAGTTTGACGAATGGCGAAGAGATGGACGAGTGGTATCCGCTATCGGGAGTTACTCCCATAGGAGAATGGGGTGTACTACGTTTGCGTATAAGGTGTATATATATGTTTATATTCGGTTATAAGTGGTGGCACCATTCTAAAGAAATTATTAATTCCTACGTGGTTACTAATTTACAGATACCGGCACGATTTGGCAATGCCTCCAGACGAATACAGTCCGTTGCAGCAATTATTACTAGATCCAGAATTACATGTTGTCAGGGCATTAGCGGATGTGTGTCATTTGGATAGAGTACCACTGGCGAATAGTCTACTTAGAATATTTAGGTACACGCAAAACTTTATAGTTGATCAATAGGTATATTATATATTAACGTATATATATACATTTATGTTTAGGCACGAAAGAAAAGAAGCTGATCTGTTACGATCTCTTAATCAGACGGAAGTATGTTTATTTATGTTGTTCATGTATGACTATTGAGAAGTTATTTACAATTATTTCGTTGTTTCGTTTAGGTAGACAAAGAAGATGAAACGCCAACATTATTTAGAGCTGCCAGTCTTACAACCACTTTAATGGATTTATACATGAAATCAGTTTGTACTTCGTTCTTAAAGGCCGCTTTACGTGACACGATAGTAAAATTGATTGAAAGTAAACAAAGCTGTGAGCTGAATCCAACAAAAATGGATTCCCCAGAAGATGCATGCAGCAATGCTGAATTCTTGCTGCAGGTATAGATTTAATAGAATGAATACTTGAAAGAAATTATTTCGAGCAGCGATAACTTCAAATCGACAATATTTTAGGTTCTAGATGAGGTAACATTGAGCATTTTTACGAGTCCCGATGCTTGTCCAAGGACTCTCCGATATATTTGTGGATGCTTGCAAAGAGCAGTCGTTGCCAAATGGCCCCACGAGAGACTAGTCAGAACGCGAGTAGTCAGTGGATTTATATTTTTACGTCTACTCTGCCCTGCCATATTAAATCCTAGGTCATTTAATTTAATAGCTGAACCACCACCTCCAGCCGCTGCAAGGTAGGGTAGGTCTATATTTAATGTATGTTACTTTGATCCTATAGAAATTATTCTTTATCCTGTCGTTTGTAATTTTATAGATCGTTAGTAATGGTTGCGAAATGTTTACAAAATTTGGCAAATTTGGTAGAATTTGGCGGTAAAGAGCCATATATGGAAGTGGTAAATCCATTCATTCTAAAGAACAAGGAACGAATGGTTGTGTTTCTAGATCAGTTATCGGTAAGTATCGGCTTGTTAATTTTCAGTATCACCAATGATAATTATTTGATAATTGTTTGTGTCTGTTGCGCATAGAACGTAATCGAGAAACCGGAGTCAGAAGGTGCAGATCCAAGAAACAAGAGTTGCATATCAGACACGGCAAGAGATCTGGCCACGTTACATCATATTTGTGTTTCACACTTGAAAGAGTTGCAAGTTCTATCAAAGACTCAGGTAAGTGTCGGCTCTTTCTCCATTCATATCCACGAAATATCGTCGTTCAGAGTTACTGATCATAAACAACAATTAATTGATCACTGAGTCACATATCTGCATACTTTGTTTTTTCAGCCAACAATAAAGCAGTTGGTCACTGTGACTGAAATGCTAAGCAAACACAAACAAAAATATATGGAAATGATACGGTAGTGCTAAAGCCATACGCCATGAACAATGCCAAACGTAACAAAACAATTTATAAGATTTGACGACAGATACGCAGTAGTATTTAATAATAATTATTAAGTGATTTAAGTAATTAAACGTACAGACTGACGTGCCATATATATTATTGTATACACACAAGCCTATATTTACCATTTCGTATGTAATTAGAAAATAGCTTATACGTATAGTAAACAGTAAACATGACAGTGATATAGTAACATACAGAATCATATAGGAGTATAACGATTTTATATTTACCTAGGTGCTCAAAAATAAATACAAATTAAACCAAAAATATTGCGCTACATTTATTGCCTGCGAAAAAATAAATCGTTTATTTCAATTGGGTAAAAAAATTATACGTTCTATACGTATAAATGTTGGTTTATTAATATGAATAATGTTATAAACTATTTCTTACATTTTTATCGTTGCAGTGGTTCTATCATGCCATTAAATGACGGATATTATGTTAAATCCTACCGAGTTAATACAAAGACTCTTAGAAAATCTGTTAACAAAAATATACATTAATTTTTCAGTTAAAAAATTAAGAAGCATACGCGTAGTAACATTTTAATACACTGAACTGTATAATTACGATGTTGAACAGTGTATGAATTATTCTATTATTTCATGATTATGACGTAAGTTGTTTTAAATAAGAATGATACAGACTTATTTTGTATTGTTTCCAGAAATGAGTACTGTGCAAATCTCATGAGCATGGAAGTTCATAAATGTAATTCACAGGAAAAAAACTTCGCATTACAATTTGTACTTGATGTATAGATTTGTATAATATTTGTATTCTTTCATTTGATAACAACAAGACCCGAATAAAATGATATAAAGTATGCATGTATTATGTGCATAATTTTTATATATATATATATATGTACTAGTAAAACTTTGATGAACAGTAAGGTTGATATTTGTTGAACCCAATTAGATATGACACAGATTTATAAACTTTGATTTAGAAATGTAATTTCTTTTTATAATATTTTAGGACCGTTTGATTCGAATAATGTGTCTTTTTTTCTTTATCACGCGAAAAATATCGTACGAATAAAATTAATCGAAGATTTGTTGATTGCTCCACCAATGTTATAAAACCAAACAGCATAGATGGCTTACAATGAATATATAAAAACAATCATTCAAGACAGAATGTATATAAAGAACACTTTTGTACAAAGTTTTATTATGAATTTAAACTACATAACACCTATGCTGTGCAATTTTATATATACACATTTTCAATATTTAAAAAAGCTAGTATTACAGTTGTACGCGTTCACATATACGAGAATATTCGCGAATTGTACTATTTAGATCATTTGGCAAAGTATTTAACCCTTGATTGTTTGAAATTTAATGAGATCCGAGACATGACCGTTTCAGTGGATCGACGAACGTCTCAGGAAGCATATTTGGATCTATTTACTTTATAAAAAACTCCGACTTATTTGCATTTTCTGACAAAGTCATGTCTCGTCCAAATTAGATAACATTATTGTCTGAACAAATGTCGAAAGTATACAATTAGAACGAAATTCCAGTTTATCAATGATATTTGTAATGTCTTTAAATTGCAAACCATACTTCTCGTTGCATATTTTAACGAAATTAAATCACGGTGCGAATATAAAAGTAACGGAGAATAGAATGAAAAATAGGTTATAACGATATTATTATAAATTATCTACTTTTGTGCGATAATTACAATACTATAAGTATAGGTATTCAAGGATTCAAATATCAATGTAAACTTTCACTTTTCTTTTAGCATAATCACATTCTTAAATTATATTTTTCATAACGAAGTGAGTTTACAACTCTACATTGGAGTAACAATAGCGAATGAAAAGAACGCTTAAACTAATACAATCAGAAAAATAAATTCGTATCTAGTCAATTTCTTTTGTGCGACATATACATATATGTATATATATATATATATATACATATATGTATGTATGTATAATTGTGTAAAATATATATATATACATATATTAAAAATATCAATGTAAAAAACTAATCAATTACTGTATCATTTTCGTCATATGCAAGAGCTTGTTTCAACGATACAAAGGACACGAAATATGCTTTTAATTGCACTAAAAATGAAAACACGAGCGAACTCTACCTACCTACCTTTAAACTGGTAAATAGGCGTTTATATAAAAATTGCATACTTAATCACAATAGTACTTCCTAGCTAGCATGGCATGCTTAAGATTATTTAATCACAGCACAAAATGAGTTATCCATACTGTATTTTCTTGAGTTTTATGGCTTTTGTTCTTCTTTTTGTGTAAATGGAATTTTTTAACTATGCGGCGTAAGGTGTGAAAGAAAAGATTAGAAGTATGTTCAATTAATGAATTATAGATGTACAATTATTTTAATAAAGCATGCAATGAATGTATCTATCTTTTACCCACAGTCTTTGAACTATGCAATCATTTTGTGGGATAATACTTTTCGTGTATACTATGTTAAACGTAATTAACAATAAAACGAACGAATAGTCTTAAAAATATTTTTTGATAGTGACTATTCTATGCAATCAAGGGTTAAAATTCTTTTGCAAATGGAATATTAAGAGTTATATGGCAGACCGTTGAACAAACAATGTATTTTATGAAATTGAACTTCAAGAGTAAAAATGTATGCAATATTATACAATACTATTACATACTTTGTTCTCTTCTCTCTCTCTCTCTCTCTCTTTCTTTCTTTCTCACTGTTTCTTTTTTTCTCTTTCTCCCTTTCCCTCTCTTTCAATGTATAGAAAAAATTGTGCTTGAAACTTAGTACAATATTCTATAGAATAAGCTGCAAAAATGTGCGTAAAGTGAACATAATCTAACGCTTTTTACAATTTATTTCGCGTTAACGTTTCGAATGAGAAAAGTTATGGTATTCAGTTATTTAAAACAGATAGCACCGACGTCTCCTACGGCTCGAGTTACCTGCTCTCATACTTTTCTTTTTTGCTTTGCCTCTGTGTTCTTTATCTTTGCGTATTTCTCTGACCTATAATTTAATAATTTTACCTGATGAAACAATGCATTACCAACATGTTTAAATGGTTCTATGCTTTGTATTTGAAAATTTATTTGAAACATTACTCTTTAAGATCGATTTAATTCATCAAAATGTTTAAAGAATCTTGTTACTTGTTAAGCATGCTCACCAAAGTATAAAAAGCATCGTCTACTCCCATTCTTGTTTTTGCAGAAGTCTCGACAAAAGGCACACCGTATTGACGGGCAACTTCTCTTGCTTGCGTCATATTTACTGCCCAAGATTGTTGAAGATCACATTTATTTCCTACCAATACCATTGGTACTTCTTCCGCATCCTTCACTCTTTTTATTTGTTCCCTATATGTGCTTATGTCCTGCAACATTAGAGGGTCTTCTAAATTAACAAATAAACCCATACAGCCAAACTTTAATAACTAGAAATTTCAAAAGTAGTTGACAAGGGAAATTGTTGTCCAACAAATACATACCTCGAAACTTTTAGCCGAGTTCACAGCAAATACTAACAAGAATCCTTCGCCTGTCCTCATGTACTGATCCCTCATCGCGCTATACTCCTCTTGACCAGCTGTGTCTAATATATCTAAAAGGCATGTCTCCCCGTCTATGACTACCTATGTTTAAAATATTTTTTAGGAAAATTGCTAACAGATAAGCGTGAGATCGATAGAGGAAACTAGTGCAGGAAAACATACTTGTTTTCTATAAGAGTCTTCTATCGTGGGATCATATTCGTCTACAAAATGATTTTGTATCAACTGAATCGTCAGAGCAGACTTGCCAACACCTCCAGCACCCACAACGACAAGTTTGTATTCTGTCATTATGTAATTATTATTCCAACACGATCTACAGCTTTTAATGCAAAGCTACAATTGCGTCTTGTCTACAAAGTAAAAGTTCATTTTTTAACCTTAACGAGCGACGAGCGTTAACCGCAATATAATATATTATTCGATCGAATAAATAAAGCGAACGGGGTTAATAAGCATTAATTATTTCGAAGTTTCTATTGTTCGTTGCTAAATTAAAGAGCACGAAAGATTATGTATGTGTTTTCAGTAATTACGAGCGACAATTCTTTGTTGAGTCACTCATCAGAGTCGTTTTGACAAATTAACTCGAACCAGATCGTTGCGAACAATACGTACTCTATGGGTAACAATCTGCACCAAGTTCGTACCGACTTTAATACGATCGGTCCTTAAGTCATTTATATTTTTCATTCGCCGATGAACACCGTAAATTCCGGAGCAGAGTACAGTGACTTAACAACTTAAAAACAGAAGGACCATGGCAAGCAAGCACACCCAATAACATTACAGCAGAAGCATGTGGGCAGATGCAATCATCGATTAAAAAGATAATTGTAAAACAACCCAGAATACGCGTACTTTAGAATGCAAGTCGAGACTAGAATATAGAACATTTGATGAACCTTTCTTACTTCGAACTCTTCGAAATACCGACGTTAAGCGAGAGGTGTGTTTTCAAGAGTACATCGAACAAACGAGCAACGCTATCGACGTGAAAATAAACGTCGTTCGAGCAGGAGATCTTTCTCATTTTCATGCATGGCCTTACCAAAGTTCAAAGACACATTTCAGGAACACACACCGGCTTAAAAACACACTTTTCCAACTCTAACTATTACAAATCAGACACTGGAGAGAAACCATCTGGAAAGAAGCACCAGTGGTGCCAATTGCCAATCTACAAAGATTCGATGACACATCTCGAGGGAGTGGACCCCAGGTTTGAGATAGCGCTGTCACTCTATCGAAAACGGTAAACAAATTTAATCGGTCATTACATGTTTCTCAATATCAGATTAAAATCCCGATCTCGAATTTACTGTACCGAGGAAGATGAACGTTGAAACCAAACGCGTTGAAAATGTTGATATGCGTACAACGGTCAATAGTAAAGCTAGAATCATTTCTGGAGCCAATCAAAGTATAGTTTCGAATCTAGCATTTCATACACGCGACTTCTAGTCGCTCGTCGCCAAAGTTTTCGGACAAATTTTGATAGCCATATATTAAGAACAAAGTTATCGACCATCAAAAATGCTTAACTATCAGTTTAAGCATTTTACCACTAAGCGAAATGGCGCTGTACCAACATTTGAACTCAACAAATGCTACTTGCCGGAATATCAGTTGATTTCTATCAGATGTGTCCTATAGTGTGCGACGTGCGTGTCCTCCTTATCATGGGACCGTACTTTTGCGATAATGTGTAGTCACACTGATTACGGACGCTGGTTATCTTTAATAGTGTCTCATCCGTGTAATGGTTTAAAGTTCCACCACTTTCCTTCGAATATCGATAGATGGCAATATTTGTAATTTCCAGAAATGCCTCCATATTCTCCTATGCTGTATCTATACAAAAATGGTGGACAGTTTCTCGAATCCGCAGCTTCGGTGAATTTACGAGTTTCAGGACCGCGAGACAATTTTTCGGTTCAAACGGACAAGATGTATACGCGTGGACAGGCGACGAAGTGTTTCAACGTAATAAAATCATGAATTTAGATAACATATATTATGACGTAAGAAATGTCACTAGCCGTGATTGGTGTCTAGTAACAGAGCGGTGGGAATGTTGCACGTGAATATGGAATAGGGAGAGAAAGAATGGTCTCGCGCAATCATCAGTCGGACAGTCTCAAATCGGTCTGTAGGCGTCATCATGGTGTGTGGGCCGGAGCGTTTTTGAGAGTCGAACGAGTTTGTTTTGAATCGAAAAGAAGCGTGGGCATTTTCGTTCGTACGGTGATGGTTTCGCGAAGGAGACTGTGCATGTCCTAGGATACCGCTATGGCGAAAATCGTCGCCAATATGCAACCTACGATCGCGAAATAAGTAATAAAAACGGAACGATACGAGGGCGCGTACGATGTCGCGCTCGGAACAAATTTTCCTCGTACGTCTCGTGTGGATGTGCGAATGGACCACCGTTTTGCTGTCGATATTGTGCGTGATCCCCACGAATCCTACAGTTGCCGACTCGATCTTATACGATGGCAAGGATAATCAGTGTCCTGTGGAGTGTCACTGCCTCGGGAATGCGGTCGACTGTGGCAGCTTACAATTGATCGGAGTACCCAGCGGTCTACCACCATGGACAGAGATATTGTGAGTAAATATCGCTCATTATTTCATCAAGGACTGCGAAGGCTAGCAAACTGTCCTTCACGGACAATCAAACTTATCAAAATATGTTCCCACGATTGGTTAACATTTTACGATCATTTGTATCCGTTTCTTTTCTTTCTTTTTTCCCTATTTCTCTCTCTTTCTCTCTCGCTTGCTCGCTCTTTCTCTCTCTCGCTCTCTCTCGATCGCGTTACGTGTGACAAACCGTTGAGGTTTAAAGTTAAATGCTACGCATATTCGCTGTAACACGATCTAACGCAGATAAGATAGTATACAGGAATTTGTAACAGAAACATGATTTTAATACATGGGAGATAACATTATGATTCGTTCAATCGAACAGAAAATGATCGTTATTTTTTACAGCTACTAATCTGTAAATTTCTTTTCTGTTGTTTGTTGTGAATATTTTTCGATGATTCTGTTGAAAATGATTTTTGTTTTTTAAATATTTGTAAATTCTGCGTTTCTTAATTTTCTTTTCGTTCATTGTGAAACTGAAGAACATTTGACCACAGATGTGTGTAGGAAGCTTTACTTTCATTCCTTACATGGTTAAAGGATAATGGTAGTCTTATACTTACATATACATTAGCAGGAGTTCTTGACCATATAAGGGAATATGCACAGGGGCATACTATTGTTGCTTTATACAGCTTAGAGTCAAGGAGAGCAAGATCTAAATGAAGAGAACATTGCCTTTAGTGTATCTATCCAGTTTATACCTGCTAGATGGTAGTAGTTGTATGTACTAAACTGTATAAAACGTTACATAGTTTTTTTGTGTATATTGAAAACACAAATGTAGAAAAAAACTATTAGTGAAAATTGAAAAAAAAAATTAAAAACACGAATCTTGGTGAAAGCTTTACCATATATATTTTTTAAACTTTCAGAGAATTGGAGGAGAGTAATATCGCTAATTTGGAAGGAGACGCATTATTACATTTATCTAAGCTCACGGAATTGTAAGTACCAGCTGCCAGATTGTAATTTTCTCAATAAGTTGTTTAATTATTTTATAACTATTTTTACAGGGACCTCAGTGGAAATAAGTTGGCGGATAATTTTACAATTGTATTGTCTAACAGTACACAACTACAGATACTCAAAATAAATAAGAATCATTTGACAAAAGTGCCAGATTTATATTTTGTGAAAACATTGACCCGACTTGCTTTGTAAGAAAACTACTCTGTTTCTTGAATAGCCGATAATGCAATTAACTCTTTCTGTAACACATTGATTTCTTTTCAGAGCTCATAATTCGATCAGTGATATAAATGGGACGGCGTTACTGAGTCTACCACATTTGCAGAGTTTGGATCTAGGATGGAATAACATAAGCGTTATTAAGCATGGATCTTTCCTTGCTCCAAATTCCTTGACATATTTGTATGGACATTTAATAATCATTTCTTCTCCTTATGTATCCTATAGTTTCTCAGTACAGATATTTTTAAATACGTTTTTCCGTTTCCTTTATAGAAATTTACATGCGAATCGAATAAGAGCAATTGAAAATGGAAGCCTGGATAATTTGACTTCTTTGGAATATTTATATTTGAACAATAATCGTTTGACGCAATTAAAGCCTGATAAGAACAAAGATCTATTTACAAATTTGAAATCATTACGTATACTGTAAGAAATTATATATATTTTTTCCATCAACAAAAATGTCTATCCGCGTTTAAGAATGTAAGAATAAAAAATGTGATGCTATTTGCAGAGAACTGAATCGAAATGAACTGCAAACGATCCTAGGACTCAGTTTTAAAAATCTAACCAGTTTGAAAGAATTACGCTTGAAGAGAAACAAAATCAAGGATTTGGAACCTGGCGCGTTCTGGCGATTGAAAACTTTAACGATTCTGCAACTCGATTTCAATCTTCTGACTACCGTTAGGAAAGGTAGCATGTTTGGATTAGACGGTTTGCAAAAATTAACGCTCTCGCATAATCGAATAAGTACGATCGAAACGCAAGCTTTGGATGTGTGCAAGGAAATCGTGGAATTGTCAGTAACACTTCTGTTCTTTTCTATTAACGTAAGAATAATCGTATAAAATACAATTTAAAACCCATTTGCAGGGATTTATCGCACAACGAAATAACTTCCATCGAGCAGGATACTTTCGAGAACCTGAAAAAGCTGGAGAAGCTCAAAATAGACCACAATCAAATTACGGAAATCTCGGACGGCGCCTTCAGTTCAACGCCCAACTTACAAATACTGTGAGCGAAAAATTTTAGAGAATCGTTTGTCCGTGTATGCATTGATCGGGATCCGATAACAATTATTTTTGCTAAAGGGAACTCAACTTCAACAAAATATCCTACATGGTGGAGGATACCAACAGCGCTTTCGGTTCACTAGGACAATTGTGGAAACTCGGATTAGCTCATAATGGAATAAAGTCGGTGAATAAGAAAGCATTCACCGGCTTGAGCAGCGTAACCGAATTAGACTTGACTGGCAATAATGTAACAAGCATTCAAGAAAATGCTTTTTCATCGATGACCAGTTTAAGCAAGCTCAGGATGAACTCGAGTACGTATCGAAATTAGTTTCGCGATCGATCAAAGAATGTTCGTCGAGACAATCGCTCTTACATGTTTTCATTGCGTATAGGAGCCTTGGTCTGTGACTGCGGCTTACAATGGTTAAGCATGTGGTTACGAGATCGCAGGTACAGCGACACGGAAGTCTACTGCGGATATCCTCATTGGTTGCAGGGTATGGCGTTGACGCAACTTCATCACAAGAATTTTACCTGTGGTTAGTATGTGTGCTCCTAAACATTGTATTTCTATGAAATGTTTATTTTAAATGTGATTAATAAAACGCTAATTCGTACCGGGACAGACGAGTACCCTAAACCTAGGATAATCGAGGAGCCCAAGAGTCAAATGGGAATCAAAGGGGGCAACGTGACGCTGATTTGCCGTGCGACCAGTACGGCCAATGCGCCCTTGCAATTTACTTGGAAACACGACAACGTGGAGGTAGAGACCGGCAATTTGCAGATAAATATGGACTCCACGGAAAACAGCGGTGTCACAGAGGCGTCCTCCGTTTTGCACTTGACCAATGTCTCACACGCGAACGCCGGGAAATACCAGTGCCTGGTTACAAACACTTACGGGACAACATACTCTTCGAAAGCAAAACTCAGCATTTTAAGTGAGTTTTTCTGTTATAGATTAGTTACCATAATCTGGGAAAACTCGTGTTAACTTACAACCCGACCTTTCACAGTTTATCCGTCGTTCTCAAAAATCCCACACGACATTCGCGTAACTGCTGGAAGCACTGCTCGACTGGTGTGTTCCGCGGAAGGGCAGCCATCGCCGCAAATAGCTTGGCAGAAGGACGGAGGGAACGACTTTCCAGCAGCGAGAGAAAGAAGAATGCACATGATGCCGACCGATGACGTGTTATTCATCGTCGACGTGAAAACCGCCGACAGCGGCGTTTATTCCTGCACCGCGCAAAATCTCGCCGGCGTTATTGTCGCAAATGCTACGCTTACCATACTAGGTAAACCTTCGCTTTCTTCCTATAGGTTGTTTGTTACACATTCAATAGTATTATCGACTAACTGGCATTCATCGTTTGTCCCATAGAAACCCCGTCGTTCGTGAAACCAATGGAAAATAAGGAAATAATGGTCGGCGGCTCCATCGTGCTGGAATGCATGGCAAGCGGCATGCCCAGACCAAAGTTGTCGTGGCGCAAGAACGGAAATCCATTGCAGGCTACGGAGCGACACTTCTTCACGGCCGAAGATCAGTTGTTGATCATCGTCAATACCATGGCTAGTGACGCTGGGAACTACGAGTGCGAAATGAGTAATTCTTTGGGCAGCGTCGTCGGTGCGTCCCACCTAACGGTGAAACCCGGTAAGTCGAGAGAACTTCAACAAAATCCTCCGGTGAAACTTACCATTACCGATACCTTTGTGGTCGTTGCAGCTCCTACTTCTAGTCCTGTCGCGGTGAACGAAGACGACATGCTGGGTTTGATAATAATCACCGTTGTATGTTGCGCCGTTGGCACGTCCATCGTATGGGTAGTTATTATCTATCAGACCAGACGACGTCTGAACGCCGTCGCGCAAGGTGGGAACGCGCAACCGTCAACGACCCAAGTGGTTGCCGCTGCAGCACCGGACACACAGACGCATTTATACCTAGAGACGAGCTCGCAGCACAGCAAAGATAGTGGTATGGGCGACAGTACCAATCCTAGTAGCGATCAGTTACAATTGTGCTTGCCTGGTATGTATGAATATGTTAGACATTTTATTCCGGTTTAATATCTCTACGGCAGAACTCTGCAAAGGGTGCGCGATAAGTGCCGAGCTATTGTGCATCCTAATTCGCCGACGGATCCTTTGCAATGCATTAACAATGTCTCATAGTTTTTTACACTTTAGGAAAACTAACTTCGTGTACCTAACGTGAAAATCGTTTGAGAACTTAACGTATTAAGGCACGATCGGTCCGGTGGACTAACAAGTGTTTTGCTCGAAGTAATTATACATTCTGGTTATTCCGTTTACCATTCTTGTTCCTCGCTTACGGTAATCGAAACGCTCGGAGAACTTATGTCGATTCAAATAGGACATTCTTTTACATTGCACATTGTTCTTTGAAACTTGAAACGGCAACATCTCCAAGATACAAATATGTGACTTACACACACAGATTCAGTGGTCGTTGGTTCGTCGACGAGGCACAACAATCGACCCATCGACAATATCGGGTCCATTCTTGTGTCTCGCCTGTGGCTCGTTTCTTTTTGTTCCACGTTATTTCTCTTCGCTTTGCAAGTATCGTAACTGGATTTTACTTCTAGGGGAGGTAGTTACGTGTTCCGTGCACAACGAAGAAGAAACGGCAGCGGTGAATAGTGGTGCTCCGTTGTTGCGGTACACGAATCACGAACGACATGATACCAAGAACGATGACTGCGCGGTGTGAACGCAGCGACCTTTGCGACACGCGCGAGTCGGTTCAACGATTCCGCCGCGTTTCTTATACGAGTGGACGTGACTTACTTCGAAACGTTCAGGTAAAACGAACGATTTTTACGGACGATCGCAGTGACCGATCAGGAAACCACAGGACGTTACGCATCGTACGATTCATCATCGTCCACGTGTACACGGAAGAGGATGCGTCGCCTGCAACTACACGGTTGTCCCGATCGTTGCGTAATATAGTATTTATTATCATACTTACGATACATTAATCGCGTACCGCACGAATATTGGTAAGTACAAGTGATAAGCGAGAAAGACGCGTGTCATTGTCGTACTTATTGTCGCGATAAGTGTCGGCGAACGCGCAGCCAACAGAAAGTACCGCTCAAAGTACTATTCGTCTATCGAGCATAATCGATGGAAACGATGCACGCGTCTACGCAAGTTCTAGAGAAACGAGAGGACTGGTTTGAAATAACGCCTCTCGTTACACGCGGACACAGTTCGGACAACCGTCTAAAGCGTTCCTTTCGTAGTATCCAGAAACTAACTACTTTATTGGTCGATCCGTCCAGCAGCGGACGTCGAACACAGACTGGCACGGCAGTGTGACCGCGCACCTCAAACAGCGAGGTCTCTCCTCCGGTTGGCGATCGTCGACTCTTTGGCAACGATCTAGCTATCGCCTTATCCTGGATAGAGAAGCGATTCCTTGTTTCAATCGAATCGTCGGCTCGTTGTCGCGTTGTCCCAATGCCGTGCCGTTTGTTGCCTCGCCATCGGTTGTGCTCGGAAGAGCAACTATTACGCATAGTTTGTAAATACCTAGAGAGTAAGGATTCGTCGTAATACGTTGTACTATCTGGAGAACAGGAACAACCGAGTACGATTTGACAAGCGGGATTAAGTCGTAAGCCGCGAGAGCCACTTTATCGTTATAGACCAGTCCTTTGTGATAGATATTTATTTTAGGTTTACTTGAAACTATTAGACGGTTATATTTATAACGCCCGAACAATGTGACTTTGTCTATAAAAAGGAAAAAAACAAAAAAGTAAGAGGAAGAAGAAGAAAAAAAAAGAGAAACACGTATACACACGTCCCATATGCACACCGATACTATATTATTGTACATTTTTATCGAAGACTAGAAGACGTACGTTATACACATACATACGTGTATATATATTTTGATGTATACATGTATGCACGCGTATGTACATACATTTATTTGCTCCAAAGTGCTCGATCGTAAACGCGCCGCGATAATTAGTCTTCCCCTTTATTTTTTACTCTAGTAGCCGGATCATTAATGCCATTTCAAACGAGTGCGCCGGAGTAGTTTTTTATTCGTCGCGGACGATTGCTCATTTTCACCGATAGGCACCGACGCCTGCCTACATTCGAATACGCGTCTAACACACTATTATTCATCAGCTTTCATCAACGATTTTACCTTTGGTATTATATTTACTAAAGTTTCATAAGTATGTTATCGCGCAAACGTTTCACAAGAATGTAGCGTATCTGTACTGCGGTCGACTAGCGTGCAATAGCGTTTCGGAACATTCGAATCTTGCCCTTCCAGTCTGCAACAAAGACTTATGCGAATAAAATATCGTTACGACATGGATTTAATTGGAATCAGACCAATTAACCCTTGGCGCTCGAAACCGTGCTGATTCTAAGATCAATTAATTTCTTCCAATCTAAGATATTTTATGCATACCATGTGTTACCGTTATATTCAACAACAGTTAAGTCTTAGACACAGACATACCAATGTAAAAATCGTTTTAAATAATAGCGTGGCAATTTATAGCGACGCCTTAATCCCTTGCTATACCATATTCTTTGTAACTAAAGTTATTACAAAAGAAGAAAGATAATTTATACTTAAATATTGATTACAAATTAACAACATTTGATTGCGTCGACCTGGTCATAGAATCATCTATTCGAAATGTCTCGAATATTCCGAAACGCTATCGTACACGGTCATCCAATGATTTCTGCCTTCCCGGTGATCAGGTTGGTTTGAGGTTTGAATCGAAATTGCGCGAATCATTGGGACGCGCGACGGTGAGCGCTACATCGCGACACGTTTTAGCGAGTAGGTTAAGTTTCGTGCGTTCGCGTGTTCAGTATCCTACTACCATTCGTAAAAAACGGGAACCATTTGAAGGAAACAAAAGCATATTCTCGTGTCTCGTCCGTGTGTCCGTACTTTGTCCATGTATGCGCGTACGTGCGAGTAGCGTATGCAACGCGCGGTTACGCTTTAACGGTTAAGCGAGCGCGAGTGCGCCGATCGCTGTGTCGTAAGACTTTTTCCGTTTCTGCGACTTTCGTGATTTCGAATTGATTTGTGATATATTTTTGTTTTGCGTACGGAGAGGAGAACGCACGCCGCGGAAACATTGAACGAAGGAACACAAACGTCGAAGCTCCGTAACGTCGAGTTCAACGTTTGCGTTTCCCATCGGAAAGTCTTGCGAATTCGAGATCCGAACGAAACGCCAACAATTCCGACGCATCCGGTCTTGTTATCGGTTCGCTGTTACTTCGCACAGGCTGCAAACCAAAAAACGGTAGAAATTCTCCACGAATGTCTTTCAGTTATTATTTTAGCATAAGACGAGACAATAATCGATCGGAATTTAGCGTACGCCGATGTCACGTGGTTTTGTTGCGTTTCCCTCTAATCGCGAGTTAAACGCACGATCGGTGCGCACGCACGCATATATTTTTCTAGACCTTGTATTTCGATATTATCGAAGAGAGAGACGATGGAAAATTCGCGTCGAAACTATACAAGCCTCTAGATAGTCCCGTTCCATCGCCGTTCCGAATTTTCTTCGGTAACTCGTGACAGATGACCGCAACGTTTGTACATTTCGTATATGCTACCCGTTAATGTTGCGACAGCAATCGACGAGCATGGTAAAGATAGACAGTACGAAGTATGACAACACGGATCGACTCGATAACCTTACGTAATATTTTACTATTGTATATTTTGTATAGCAAAGATTTCTCTCCGGCATCGTGAGCGGGAAGTACGAATGTCCGACAGCGAACGCGTCAAATGCGTTTGAGAACTCCTCGAAATCGGTCAAGAAATCGTTGTACCAATTGTCATTGGTTCATCGAGATTCTTTATCGAGCGACGCGAGTGGTTGTTCGATCGTCGTTAGCCTTGCAATGGCGCGTACCGGCTTCTACGATTCGGCGAAAGTTTCTTCGAACGTTTCCAACCACAGGGTGTTCCAATTAATCGGTATCGTCTCGCAGAAAATATTTAACCGTTTGGCTGCGGACGGATTTTTTCACTTTTCATACAATAAACTCACTTGTATCGCATTGCAACAACAAAAATTTTTTAAAATACCATTTATGAGCTTTACTGGACGCATAACTGTTACCGATTCAGAGCAGCATTATTGTGCTTTATGTATTCTTGGCATAACAAAAAAGAAGCGCTTTTCTCCGCATTCAAACGGTTAAAGTAGTCGATGCTTGCAATTATTTTGCAACGCGACAATGCGGTTGAAAACTGGCGAAGAAATGCAACAAAATTTGTATAATATTTGAGAGATAGATAGATAGATAGTGTGGGATCAGGAGCCCCCAGACTAAAGAAGTCAGATAGTGGGAAATTGGGCAAGAGCAAGAAGGAGAGCTCCGTGGCTCAGTGCGGTAGTTGATCGGCTACGACCCGAGAGGTCGCGGGTTCAAATCCCGGTGCGGTGCCCCCGTTGTTTCTTCCTGAGATCCTACAATTAGAGATAGAGAAAGAGAAAAGTCCCATTGCGCCATTGCAGGGTTCGTTTGTACCTTGTGCAGAAGAAGTAGATCCATCCTTGAGGGTTATCGGCGCAGGGTTCGGTTCTTAGAGAGCGTGCAGAGAAGAGCCACGTTGCGAAACGCGGAGGATTCGCGAACGATTCGTAGAGAGCTCTTCTAAGCGTTCGCCGAGCGACGAAAATACTTTCGAACGGTTGCCGATCGCACAACGACTTACCAATGACAAGTATTACATTGTATTGCCAATAAACAGAGGATCTATTCGCGAGACAACGTTGATCAGCTCGTGCCCACGTGTGATACACCGAATAAGGTATCCCCGTTTAATTCAGTATTTTTCCTTGTTGTTACATGATATTGTAAACAAATATAAATAATCATTCGATCAGACAGCAGCGTAGTCTTCCGTTCATCGTTTTCCCTTCAGTTTTTCTTTGATCGTTTATTTACCAAACGAGAGCGTTCTTCGTTAAAATATACAATTAAAAGATACATAATTACATAGAAAAAAAAAGAGACGGACTTTTGTAGATTTGTTTTAAAAACTTTCGAATGACACGCCTGCGCATCATCGTACCTTGGTTCGCAACGCCTGCCTCCTGTGTACTACGCGTACGCGCGTCTCGTCGTGTGTGTTTTGTGTCTGTACGTGTACATGTATATGTATATATTTATATACGCATAAATACAATTACGTATTTACAATCGGTATATCGTCTATCTACGCTTTTCACTCATCGGTTCTACGTCGCTAACTAGAAAATTCGTCAATCGGTTTTACTTTCAACAGGGATTCCCCTAGAAACGTTCGCACAAACTCGGCGGCATTTCAACTCGACACGGTCGTCGGAGCGGTCGTGTGTTCGCGAAACGAAGGAGCGGGATTTGGAGAAGAGAAATAAAGTAACGTAATGTACAACGGCACGTAAATATGCACCTACTTATTTCCAAGTATCACAATAATCAAAGTATCGTACAATGAGAGCGTGCATAAGTCCGTGTATGGGTGTGAGCGAGTGTGTTTTCTGTGTGTACGGATGTGCGACGCGCACGTCCACGATCGTGATGTCCGGGCTTTGCACGCGGGAAAATTCGAATTTTCCTGTCGGCTCTCTCGGTCGTCGAGGAAACCGAAACACGCACGCGCATACTTTGTCTTTTTACTATAGCGATTGCTCGTTGCCTCTGCCCCTAACATTTTCACGGCGCCTAGCACCCGATTCGAAACGACAACGAACGGACCGACCGGTCGTTCCGCGAGAGGGTCGAAATTCATAAACGATTCCCAAACGGAGGAAGCAACCCAACCGTTCTTCTTTCTTTCTTTCTTTCTTTCTGTCCGTCTGTCTATCTGTCTTCTCCCTGCTCTCCGTCCACCAAGATCAACACAACGAGGAAACATGCGCGGCGATATTTCTAATGGCGATTCATGATATAAATAAATAAGTAGAGGAAGGGGGTTAAATAATACACGGGCGTCGTTTACCTGTTCGTCGTTGCGTAAAAACAGTTTCGTCGGAGAACGGTAAATGCACGACGCGAGAAACGGATTCCCTTCGAACGAGAGTTCGAGCACCTTGCGTCTCGTTCTTTCGAACGATTAAATCGACCCGAGGGAAAAGGAGATAATTCGATTGGTCTGCGACGCGCTCTCGCACCGTTTCGCGCGATACTCGCCTACGCACACGTACACCGCACGCAAACATTTCTCATTCCGCTATCTCACGCACACGTTTCTACCTCCCCTTCCCTGATAAACAATATGCAATTATGCCTAAGAACAAAAAAAAAAGGAGAAGTTCTATATTAATACGTCGACAGTATCCTGCTCCGAGACGCAGCGTTCTCTCCGTAGCGTCGCACCGACATCGTCGCGTCGTTGTCCCGGACAACCCTCCGGACCAAGAAACGAATACTTCGGCTAGCGAGGGGATGCGAAAAAATTGTTCGAGCTTGTCTTTGAAATGGCACTATCTAATTATTCGCGGACTTTACAGTTCGTTCGCCACGGTTTCCGGAACGGTCCCGGACGGCAACGCATCGTGCCACGGGATCGCGATCAAGGATAGTCCGATCGACGCGACTTTCAGCGTGGTAGAATAGCCAGGCGGCGACCGATTTCGCAACGCTCGGAAGAGAGACTGCAGGCGACCAACGAAGAGGAACGCGAGAGGAGAAGGCAAATCGTAAACGGTGAATGGTAGGCGACGTCGCGCGATGTCGATTGCCGTTGTCGAGGACGATTAAACGCGCGGACGAAACGCGTTCCCTTAAAAAACCTAGCAGCAAAAATACAACGTTTTCATCGTTAATTTGTTCTATAGCATCGCGACTCGATTACACCGCGCAACGATCGATAATCTTTCTCGGATATCCCCGAGCAAGCGTTTCCAACCGATCTCTTCGAATTCTGCTCGACCAGGACCGTTCGCCGGAAACACTTGCTCAAGAACGGACGCCCTGACGCGGGTCGATCGCTGTTACTCGATCGTCCAAGCTCGCGATTTCGATTTGCTCCCCGAACCACCACCGCTTTAAAACGCTTCTTTTCTTTTCTTTTCCTTTTTCCGCCCGTGCACGGGACAACGTTTCTAGGCCGTTCGCGACGCAGAGTCGTCGCCGAGCAACGAATTTGCGAGCAAATGGCGGTGGTCGTGCGAGAGAATCGCGTGTAAGCCACGTCGACAGCGAACGCTTTTCTCAAGGACAGAATATGGCCGCATCCGCGAGGCCTGCACGATCGAATAACGCAACGCGTAGGAACTTTGAGTCTTCTCGGCCGATTGGACGATGCCAGGCGCGAGAGCGCCGATCGCCTCATGGTTTCGAGCAGAATACAGAACGGTCGCCCTCTTCTCTGTACTAAAACATATTGGACTCGTCGCGACGCTGGTTGGAACATATTTTCCAGACGTCCGTTGCAAGACATCCGCCGATTAT
>CM052090.1:829281-844278 GCA_028453745.1 Agapostemon virescens
CGAATTCTTTCGGAGCCCTTGCGCGCGTAGCGATCGCGAAACGAAAAATTCCGAATAAAAGAAATGGAACGAGCGTCGACGGTCTCGCGCGAGGTGCATCCCCGATCGACGGAGCGGTCACCCCCTTTTCTGTACTACAAAATATCAACTCGGACCATATTTTCCTGACGTCTTTTGCAGCCGATCCGTCGATCACCGAATTCTTTCAGAGCCCTTGCGCGCGTAGCGATCGCGAAACGAAAAATTCCGAATAAAAGAAATGGAACGAGCGTCGACGGTCTCGCGCGAGGTGCATCCCCGATCGACGGAGCGGTCACCCCCTTTTCTGTACTAAAAAATATCAACTCGGACCATATTTTCCTGACGTCTTTTGCAGCCGATCCGTCGATCACCGAATTCTTTCAGAACCCTTGCGCGCGTAACGATCGCGAAACAAAAAATTCCAAATAAAAGAATTCCGAAAATTTCCTAAGCGCCCATGCTTAAAAATTGTGTTCTAAAATCGATAGGCGACCGCTAAAAACTTATGGACTGTCTTTTCGAAACCATGGGGCAGATCTATGCGCTACTCTCTCTTCGTGCGCTCTTGACGAGGATCGACGAATCTCGAGAGGGGACGGAGTCGCCTATTCGTCGTCTTGCACATCTGCCACCTTCGGCCACGCCACAGCCACTTGTTCGAACTCGAAGCTAATTTCTTCTTCTTCTTCTTCTTCTCCTCCGCTTCCTTCGCGCGCTGTGTTCATTGGCCTAGCATCTTGTTCTCGGTTTTGCTTGATCGTTCAGTCGGTCAACGAATCGATCCTCTAGGTAACAAGCATCGTCAATCGTTGTTCATGTCCTTTAACTCGGTATAGGCGATCCTCTTCCGGTAGAGGTTGCTGTTAGGCGATATCACAATCCTCTTGTTCGGCATCGTGGACGGCCCTGGGACGTAGTACTGCCGTCTCTTGTAAACCACCATTCTGTAATAGGACGAAAAGCGTCAGAAAGGTTTCGAAGGGAAGTTCAAAATTTTCAAAAAATTTACGACATTGTTCGACGCGTCGACCAATCGTTTCGCTCGTGTAATCTAAGCGTTTCGGTTCGTCGTTTTACGTACTGCTTCTCCCTGAATTTCCTTCCCTATGATTCGTCCCTTACGGATAAAACAACCCCCTGCTATACCTCGCTATAATCTTCTACTTTATTTTCGTTCTCATTCGCTTCCTCACAGTTTCTACCGAGTCTCGTCGAGACGACCAACAATCGTTCCGTAATTTCGTCCGTAGTTTGTATTCCGTTTAGAAATTCTACCTAATGATATACATTAACCCTTTTAGCGCCGAGCGAAAAGTATCGCACCCATGCGAAAAATACCGAACCTTATTTTCTAGTTAAGCTCAGAAACTATATTTTAAATTCTTTCGCAATGCAATTAGACCATTTACAACGTTTTAGAAATTTATTTTGAGACAGAGTTCGCTCGCGATGAGAATAGCAAAACGCCATCGGATACGCAACGATACATCGTCGTTGGCACTTTTCGCAAGCGTCGCGAACGATATATCGTCGTTCGGCACTAAAAGGTTTAAGTATCCGAAATGTGACATTGCCGCAACGTACGATCGAATAAATTAACCCTTAGCACTCGAGTGGCGACTCGAAGGCGCCACGAAAAATTGCCATACTATTATTTAAACAACGTTTACATTGCTACATTTTCAATTAGGAAATCGATAAAAAATTCTAATGTCCTAAGTACGAGTAATAATAATTAATTCCATACCTTCGAAAGGAAATAAATTATACAGAATGGAGTTATTATACGTAAAAATATTGTTTCGATTTTGGCATGGAATTGCTTCGAGTGTAAACGGTTAAGTGTTCATACTGAAAAACCTGAGAAGATCGTTCGAATTTGCCGGGGCGTTCCGGAATCGCAGAGGATGGCGAACAGCGGTGATTAAACGATTGGAAGAAGCAATTTGGAAATGAACGCGACTGGAAACCGCGTCGACGAAATGACTTTCCGCGCGATAAATCCACGGACCAGCAGAGTTCAACCGCGATCGCACGATCGGATCCGTTAATCAAGTCGCGCCGACCCATTAGACGATTACCCGGAGCCACGCAACAGAGTGCCTGATACTTGAAAACCGAGGATACACCATTTTCGATCGCGTTATCTCCGCCGATCGGTTCCATCTATAATTCTGCCGTCACGATTCCCGCGTAACATCGTTCTAATTACTTTTTACAACGCCGCGGACTGGTCTCTCGGAGCAAAGTCTCCGAGAGCATCGTTAACCTCGAGGTTAAGCGTGGACGCGCAACGAACAATTGTTTCTTTTTCCTCCCGACGAACGATCAGCAAAGATCAGCGACGATCAGCGATTTCGCCGAGGAAGAAATCGCGAGAGAAATCTCCAATCGCGAAGGAATCAACATTGTTCGCAGACCAAGGAAATTTCTCGTTCGGAGATCGAGCGAACGCGTCCTCCGGATCGAAGACGACTCGTCGTTCTCTTCGGTGGATGCGCGTTTCCGAAGTTACGCTCGTCTCGAAGAATCACGGCCGCGGGAAAGAGAAGCGGTTCGCGATTATGACAAGGAACGAACGCATCCTTGGGACCGACGACGCGGAATTTCTTGTCAAACGGTTGAACGACGTGTTCCCGTCACGCCCATTCGCGTGTTCGCGTGTGCCGCGTACACCAGCTGGCAAAAGTCTCGATCCTCCGAGCAATCGTCGCGCGGAACGCTCTCCCCGCGACGGTTCCGCGCGTATTCCTCCGAGGCGTATTTCGAAACGCCGAGCGGACGACCAATGGTTTCGCGTCGATCTGGGAGGAGATCGTGCGTCTAGATGACGACGAGATGACGACGAGATGACGCCGAGACGAGGCTGCGATCTCGCAGCGGAGCCGCGCGTGGATCGTTCGCAGTTGTCTAGCGGCGTTACAGTTTCGCGGCGGACTCTGGCTTTTCGAAATCGATTGGAAAGTACCCGGAAAGATCGGTGCGTCGATCGCGGTTCGGTCGAACGACGTTGCTTTTCCTTCGTTGCCGGAAAATCGCTGAGGAAATCGCATCCGAATCCGCGACAGGCCGACGCGCGATTCGCGTTTCCGGTGGCGCCACTCGCTTCGCCAGCTTGCTTTACCAGCTTGCTTCGCCAGCTTGCTCTACCGTCGCGCGATCGTCTTCCATTTGCACGGCATTCGTTGTCGTTGCGTGTCCAGTGTCGAGAGCGTCGCGCAAAACTAGGCCGACCGGATCGCTCGTTCTCACGCGATCGAGAGCTTGCAGTTTTCGAGAGATTCGTCGGCGATCGCTCAAACAATCCACGGACATCGCGGACCGATCCTCTCGAAAGATCCCGAAGATATCGCGACTTGGTCGACACTCGTGGGAGAGAACAAACGGATCGGGAGGTGTCTTTGTCGCTTGAGACAGTTTCGGGAAGGAAAGATGACAGGGAACAAAGTGCCGGTCATTAGGGCACCGTATACTTGCCCCAAACCTTGAATACCGTTTTTTCGACGGGTAGGATCTCTAGCTATACGATCACCGGTCCTCCTGCCGTCGATGAAAATCCACCCCGTAGACCATGCATGCTTGCGAACCCGGCACAGATGCGCGACAAGCTGCGAAACCGAGATAACGGAGAGATTCAAATGGATAACTTTCCCGCGACGTCGCCTCCCTTTTCCCTTCCAACGCTTTTGCTTTGCGCTGCAGCGCGACTTCTCGACGCAGATGATTCTGCGTTTCGCAGACGATTCTCCGCCTCGCGGATGTCGACGTCGAAACAATTGACGGGTCCGCGAACGTACACGGTTCAAGGTCTGAATTAGAGATCTCGGTGAAAAGATACCTTGCGCGAACCCGCCGAAAATCCAAGGAAGTAAACTTTTCGGTTTTGTAGAATTCGTTTCTCAAACCGCGCGCACCTGTACAGGAATAACGCGGACGCTTATGACTCGTCGCCTTCGAAGAAGGAAGATCTCGCGACGAGCCTTCGAACAAATCGCTAAACGGTATCCGACATTCAGGGATTAGGTCGGGTAGATGTTTCTGGTTTATTCGTTTTATTTCAAAGTCAACACACAGACGGGTATACGAACTTAGGAAAGCGTGCGTCGGAAAAGGACGCGATCGAGTCCTGACATCGATCTTTCCGTCCTGGAGAAAGGATAAACGACCGGCGTGCCAACGGATCGAAGGGTCCGCGATCGATCTTGCTCGATTTGGACCTGAACGACGGATCCACGTTGACAAACACGCAACAAGGACTCGTTCCCGGGGCAAGAGCGGACTTCTTGCTCCGACGAAGGACTCGGGGACGACGGACAACGCTGCACCCAACCTCGAGACAATAATTATAATTCGCGCGATCTCTGCCCACGGTCCAACCCGTTCCGCGACTCTCCGCGTCCAGTCGTCGTTTCTCCCCGATAAGGCTATCCGCTCGCGCGCGAGATCAACGTTGTTCTCGAGATCGAAGCAATTTGCGCTCCGAGCAGACTTCGAATCTTCGAGCAGAAAATTCGAGCAGAATCGACTCGGCTATTGTATCGACGAGCAGCAACTTTGGCGGCTCCCGGGTCTCCGTTCTCGCCCCAGTTTGAAACGCGATACGTAAACGCATTCCCAGTGTCCAGGTCTGACTAGATAGATCCGCTGCTCGTCTCGATCTCTTTCGAACGCCGTCGCCCACTCGACGGCGCTTGTCATCCGACCAAAAACGATCGTTTTCGCCGAGAGTTCGCGTTTTCGTCCCGTGTTTGTTGGAAAAGATCAACGGCTTTCCGCTTCCGGTTCGAGGTAACGAAAACGGGAGATGTATTTGTAAAATTATGCTATTGGAAAGCGTTACAGTGCTTCGAATCGGATCGTGGATGGGCTGCGTCGACGTTGGTCCGATGTTCCGCGCCGTCGAACCGAATGCGAGAGACGCTAGGAATCGTCCCTCCGGCGTTTCCTCCGAGGCGAAGCCAACCGACGCGAAGGTGGTTCGTCGCTCGTCCCGTTATTCCCCTGCCCTGTCGCCCCGCAACACCCCTGCACCGTTCCGTCGCACTCGAATATACTCTAGTAATACTAACAACGATTATGGCCAAACGATCGTGTGCTCGATCGTTCGAGACGCGGACGAGAATCTAAGGCTTCGGTCGCCGGCTTCTGTCGAATTTCTAAACGGCGTTTTATACATCGTAGGAACGTGTTGCTCGACCAGCGATGAGGTCCCTCAAAAATCACAGAATATCCTTCGCGGCGGATCGCGCGTTTCAACGGAATGGTTAAGTAATAGTAGTATTCGATCGCGAGAACGCAAACGGTCGAGAGACGCGATCCCGTTCAACGGTTAACCAGGCGCCCGGGCAAGACACAAGATACTCTCGTAGAAAGATTCTTGGTCGAGAGTTGCCGCGAGGAGTCTGGAACGCGTCCCTCCGTTCCTAAAAGTCTACTGGAATGAATCTTCCGACACCGTGGCCGGTCGCTCGGACCGTGTCGCCGGCGATGACGGTCGACGATCGGCGAATCGGAGTCCGATCGGGTCCAGAGACCGTTTTCCTTTGGCGCGTCCGGTCTCTGGAACTCGGTGGATGCTTCGTCGCGGCCTCGGAGAGGAGTCGGCGAGAGGAAGAGAAGGAGCTCCGGTTCGCCGAACGATACTCTGGCCGACAAAGAATAAACGACGACGATGACGAATGGCCGGTGCCTGCACTCGGCGCTTTCGTTCGGTCCTCCGGTTCTCTCCGGTTGTACGCGACCGTGGTCGTCGTCGAGCTACGCGAAAACGAAGAGGCCGAAGTTGCTCGATCGCGGTAGCCTCTGCGTCGAACCGAGACGCAGGGGCAACCGCGATCGCGTCCGATTACGCGATTCTCTACCGATTAGACGATTTTGCATTCGCGAAGGTATCCCCGTGGACGGGTACACGGCCAAAAGAAGGATATCTGAAACAGAAAGGCGAGAAAGAACGCGCGTTATTTTCGTGTGGAAAGTTATCGGTCGGAAGTATCCATCCAGGCGATTCTCGTGACACTCACCTCACCCTATAAATCCTACGGCCGCTGAAATTATCAGCGCGAGAATGGCGGTCATCACCTGACCGGCCGTCGAAACGACCACCGCAGGCTGCGACGCCGCGTTCTCCACCACGTCGTTGTACACGAAATGGTCCTCGGCCGTCATCCGATCGCCGTACTTGTCCAGCAAGTCCATCACCACTCCGTTCGACCAGCCGAATCCCAGCTGAACCTCGTACTCGCCTCCACCCCCGTGACCGCCCGACACCGTCGCGTCGTACTGTCGACCGAAATCGAAAACGAGATCGAAAACGAAATCGGGATCGCTCGTTCGTTTACTCGTATCGCAGAATTTCCCCAAAGGCTTGCTCGAACTTCCCCGAAGTCGAACTTCGTAAGAAAGAATCGCAAATCGCGAGAAAGCCAACGCGCAGAACGAAGAGAAAAGAGTTTCGAGTTCGAGGCGCTCAAACACGCGTTTTCAGGGGAAATTTAACCCTTTGACTGTTAATCGTTCCGAGTAGAAGCGTTGGGGACAGAATTCTTTGCCGCGCAGTTTTAACCCTTAACGCTCCAAGCGTGTCTCCCAGGCACCACCAATGTGTGGCGCTTTATTTCAAATATATTGTTGGATCGTAATTGGTAATTGCTACGAATCGAAAATAGTACTTCACAGTGATATACAAGCGATCGGTAAAGACACTTAACCCTTAGCACTCCAAGCAATCTTAATTCCAAAATCGAAACATATTTTTGACGTAAAATAATTCCACTGTGCATGGTTCATTTCCTTTCGTGAACATAAAGTTTATTACTATTACTCGAGAATGTCTAAAGAATAATCACTAATTTTTCAGATCCGAAATAATACATCTACAATACAACATAATTTATTTGACATCTGAGTGTCCCTATCTTATAGTGCGTTCTTCCAGCTTTAATTTAAGCTATTAAAAGTTTCGAAAATCCTAAAAAACACATTCTAAAATCATTTGGGAGAAACCCATACAAGTCGTGGCAAGTTTCCCTGAGCTAGTAGTCGTGATTAATTAATTGCCCTAAATGCCACTGTATTTTATTTTACATTTGGGTATCCCTATCTTATAGTGCGTTCTTCGAGCTTTAATTTAAGCTATCAAAAGTTTCAAAAATCCCAAGGAAACCCAAGTATGACAAGTTTTAGTGTCGCCTTAGAGGCGCCATTCGAGTGCAAAGGGTTAAATATTGATTAGAAAAGAATAAAATTTAATTTCATTTAAAAGAAACCGCACAATATTCATATTTGTTAAAATTTGTTTAAAATCTTCATCACGAGTCTGACTCGTTATAATATTGCAAGGGGTTAAACGTCGGAGCGTTAAGGGTTACGGTTCAACGATAGCAAATAATAATATAAAACTGCAACAATTACAACTGTTCGGCTACAAATAAAACGAGTTTATGTTACGAAGAACGACTGACGAAATAGACAAGATTTTGTTTCTTCTCGTTGCTGAACAAGATGCACATGTTTTCTCGCCGAGGGCGAATTTGCATTCATAGTCCGCACCGATAGCCCTTGCACATGTGCGCCCATAGCAGTCAAAGGGTTAATAACGAAGCCGCATCCACCAAAGTGAGATCGCTTCGATCTCCACCGCGTGGAACCAACTAGTTACCTTCTCGAACATGCTGTGCGTCTCGTTGAACGCTTTGTAGTTGCTGCGGACCCATCTCTGGCTGATCTCGTAGGCGAGTCTCTGGGCCCAGGGGTCCCCGGTGTTGTTCAACGACATCACGACAAAGTACTGCAACGGCGGCCACGCGTTCGGGTAGTCCCACTGTTCACCGGAGTGCTCCAACGTGGACGGTATTCCGCCGAGATTCAGCATGATCTGATTCTTCTCCAGGTACTTGAGCACCTTCGCCACGTACTCCTCTCGCCTCCTGAGATCGTAGCAGTTCGTCCAAAGCGGCAGCAGGTTGGTCGGGTAGAAGTAGTCCCTTTTGATGTCGTTCAAGAGATCGTAGTCGAGCCAGGCGCCGACCTCGTCGTGCCACAGCACGGCCGTCACGGCTATCTTCCATTGCTCCGCGATTTTCCGATAGTACGCGGCTTTCGTCTCGTTGCCCAACCTCTGGCTGTACTGCGCCAGCAGCTGCGCGTTTCCATAGATGATCGCGTTCAGATCGACGGGGACGATGCTCCTCGTTTTCAAGTTGGTCAGGTTACCTAGAGAACACGGCACCGTAGAGTCTTCGGCTTTGCTCTCTCGTCTTTCGTCCGTCTGATCTCGGGAGACCCTCGAGGCGAATCCGACGCGTTACTTCGTTCCCGAGTCGTCGACGAAGTCCTCGAGGGACACCCCTTTTTCGTCGACAACTCGACAACGCAACGTCGAGGAAAAGAGATTCGCTTCGGGGATAGGCGGGAAACGCGTCCTCGTCGGAGGGATCGATTATCCGCGAAAGGGTCTCCGAAGGATTGCGATTCCGTTTGAATTTTCGCGCGCAACCCGCTCGCTCGCTCGTTCGCTCGAAGAGCCGCCGCTTTCACCCGAGAAACGGGACGCGGACGAGGGCCTTGAACGAGCCGTCGAGATACGTAGCTCGGATAACGCGGAACCGCGTGGCACGATGTAATTGCCGACACGGTTTCTCGAGGCGCGGGCGCCGCGGTGCTTTGTTTCGGAACGGTTTTGGGAAGCGAAACGAACAAATCGGTTGCGGAGGAAGGAAGGGGTGGAGGAGGAAGAGGAGCGTTTCGCGGCGAGCAAAGAGCGAGCGCTCCGTTACCTTTGTTCGTGCCATCGAGTATGAACCAACGCGTGGAAAAGTCCCAGCCGGATTCGGCGGCAGTCTTTAGCTCCGAATAGTAATTCTCTTTCTCCTCGGTGGTGCGGAAGCTTTGGCTGGTCAGATAATCCTCTCTGAGAAAATCGCGCCGTCGTTAAACGATCGAATCGCAGGGGGATCGCGGTAAAAATTTGCCGAGCGAATTCGAGGATCGGGATCCGAGGGTGGGCGGTCGGTGGGCGGAACCGGAGCGGCGACGCTCCTCCCGCCTCCTCGCTCGCGAAGGCCTCTCATTCGCTCGGCAAAACCGCGCGAAAAGCTTGGAAACGATTCTTACTTGTAAGACTCCGGTCGCGGGCCCGCGGACTCCTCGTAGTATCTGGCCAACGTGTACTTGGTGCCGTCCATGTCGACCTCGACCGTTCGATTGGTCAGCCAGAATTGAAACTCCTTCTCGAGGGTGGGAAAGTTGTTGGTCAGCCAATTGTAGTCGTGGGTGACCCTGAGGTACTGCTCGACCATGGGCAACAGAAGGGGCGGGTGAGATCTCATGGCGTAGTAGATCCGACCGCCGTTCGGTATGAAACCGATTTTGTCGACGATCGCGACGAAGTTGGTCAGCATCCCCTTCACGGTGGTGTACATCTCCGAGAGCAGCAACCCCTTGATGATCCAGTACGAGTCCCAGTAATAGAACTCTCGGAATCTACCACCGGGAACGATCACAGGGTTCGGCACGTAGATGATCGAGTACCGGTCCTCGTGCACCCTCACGTCGTCCTTCATCTTCCGCCCGAGCATCTTCCAGATGTGATTCAGATCGGACGCGAATTTTCGGAGCTCGCCGTCGGCGATCTTGTCGAGGAACTTTGGCCGACCGGTCCAGTCCGCCGGGTCCCACTCTTCGAACTCCGAACCGGCCGGGTCGAACGTTCTGTTGACGAACTGCTCGATCTGATGCCTGGTCGGCAACTGATCGACCTCCTCCATGAACTCGTGGAACAGCTCGAGCGTCTGGTTCGGCGACTGTTTCATCTTCATGTCCACGAACGTCTTCGAGTCCTTGTAGATCGAGGCCATCTGTATCGTGTGCAGGAGCTCGCCATGGCAATAAATGTCGCTGCAAAGCCACACAACAACGCACGGTGTCTACGGTTTTCCATAGTTTCCGCGATTTTACCCCCAATTTCACCCTTTCCCGCTGTTCGACCCCCGAGACAGTGTCTCGGAGCTCGAGCAACCTCGATCGCGGCTCTTTTTTTCGCGGATCGAGACAAAGCAATCGCGTTTCTCGCCGCGTCGACCGTTCCATATCGAATAGAACGGCTCGCGAAACACCGGAGAGGGAGTCGCGAAACGCGACCTTGAAGATGCGGCACTCGCGAGGCGTATCGACGCGGCGATTCAACGTTTCCACGGTCGCGTCGATAGGCGGATCGTTAATTTTGCCTCGCGCCGATAACGCGGTTCGCGGTCGATTTCGCGAGTCATTCGATCATTCCCCGTCCCTCTTCGACGGCAAATGACGGATGTCTTTAGGCGAATTCGCCGATTCGGAAACACGTTCGCGTGTCCAAAAGGAACGACGCGTACTTCGATCGTTAATCGAAACGTTAATTGCTTCTCAAACGGGATTCGGAGACCCGCGTCGCTCGTTTTTACGCGTGCGAAAGAAAGATGAATGAAAATCGTCGTTGTAAACGCGTAAAGACCCTCCGACGATCGTTCTCTTCGGCAGGGACGCACGGTCGAGGACGAGGATCGACGTATCCGCCGCTTATCCGAAACGAATCGCCTTTCGTCTCGTCTAGTCTCTTCAACGACCGAGAAATATCTCCGACCGCGTCGATTCTGCCGCGGTAGGAGCCACCGTGCGAGTTTCGCTGATTGCGCGTTCTGCGAGAAAAACGAAAGTTTCGACGACGACGGTTTTACTTTCCGTTTTGCGATCGCGTCGGTTTCCGATGGTCTCCGCGAATCCGAAACATTCTTCGCGATAAGAAAAAGAAAAATGCGACCGCGACGTGCCTTCGACGAGAATTCGCGATCTTGTATGTGGAATTTTAAGGGAATTCTTTCGGAATTGTTCGAAATCGCTCGGAGAAGATGGACGACGGTTGCGAAGCGCCGAGAAACGCGCGCAACGGAATCTCGTCGCGACGGCGGCGTCGAACGCGAACGGATCCTCTTAATCGGTCTAATATTTGTCGCGAGCAATCTAGATATCCATTACGGAGACGGTCTCGCGTCGCAGCTTCGCGTTCCAGAGCGACCGGTACAGGAAAGACGAAACGCGCGCGCTTCGCCGTGCCTTGTCGCCGATTCCGCAATCGCCGGCGCCGCGCTCTGCTTTTCAACTCGATTTCTGTTTGGTTTCTCTATCGCGAAATCTTTTCCTATGTAGTTTAGCTTTTTCGTCGCTCTCTACCGTCGTTCTCTCGCTGGTTTTGCGCAGGAAAAACGTTCAAATCGGAAGAACCCATCGTTCGTTCGATCACTTTTCGACTGACGAAACCATCAAAATCGTCGCGCCGTCGATGATCGTACGAAACGTCGATCGTTCGCGACAGATAACGCGATTCAGGGTCGATCGAAGCTTAATTGGCGCCGATAATTCCGCGCGGATCGTTTCCGATGCGAGGCGAGACGAAATCAACGTCTTTTTTCGGATAACGCCGATCGAAACCGTTTCGGCTACCCAATTCGCAAACGCTTCGATCGCGCGTTCTTTTTCGCGACGAACAGACGCCCGTCGGATTTCGCGTAATTTTGTATCGCTGATAAAAAGCACGACGTATCGTTCGCGTATCTGTCGTCGTCGATCGTTCCATCTCGCGAACGCGCATCTCCGTCGGAAGGATTATTGCGACGAAGATTAGGATCCGGACGACGATCTATCGCGGCTAACAAGGGAACATATTCAGATGCGAAAATCCGATTTTGATGAAACTTATGGGAGCTTATAGTTCTTTGAAAAATATTTGACACGTGTTTTTTTTATCGGCAGACATCCACTTTGAAGGGGTGAAAACAGCCCTCAAAGTTGGGGGTCAAACTCATATTTTTTGTGATATCTCGGAAAGCAGAGGTCGAAAAAATTTGAATTTTTTTTTAAATTGTGTGTTTTTCAATGGGAAATGTAGTCGCGTAAGAAAATTTTAAGAAAAGTTCTTTGTTTAACTACTAAATGCTTATATTTCGATGAAACAAGCCAGAATTCCTTCCTACGCACGCCAGGTGCAAGACTATCTTCCATTATGCATAATTATTGTTAAATGGCAAAAAAAAAGAAAATCCCGAAACATGTATCCTCTATTTTGGATCAAAGATCACACATCCAAGTTTACATTAAAATGAACTACCAATAAATAAAAGAAACTGCAAAAAAAAATCAAATTTTTAATATATTGTTTAAACAAAGAACTTTTGTTAAAATTTTCTTGGGCGAGTACATTTCCCATTGAAAAACACACAATTTAAAAAAAAATTCAAATCTTTTCGACCTCTGGTTTCCGAGAAATCACAAAAAATATGGTTTTGACCCCCAACTGTTTGGGGCTGTTTTCACCCCTTCAAAGTGGATGTTTGCCGATAAAAAAAAACACGTGTCAAATATTTTTCAAAGAACTATAAGCTCCCATAAGTTTCATCAAAATCGGATTTTCGCATCTGAATATGTTCCCTTGCAAGGTCGGCACCGATCGTCCCGAAACAGAGGCTTCGCGAGAGCCAATATTATTCTTCGTCGTTCGCGCGTGGATTAATCTAGTGCCTGGCCGTGCCATTTATTCGCGGTGATTTTCTTTTACGGCTCGCAAAGATCTCCGGCAAACCGTGAGACCGCGTTTTCTTTCGCGTTTTGATTCGCTGGAAGCGGAATCGTCCCTGTTTGCCGTTCTTTTTAATTCCTTCGCCCCGATCCCTGCTCTCGGCCCTTCCAGAACGAATCGGAAGCGGCGAGGATGCGTCGCTGGAAGATAATCCGCGACGCGATGGCTGCGTTATCCTATTTCGTTCGTGTTTGCTCGCGGCTCTTGTTTACAATGTGCGGAGATAAGAGATTGCGCGACGCGCAACGCACGCGGTCGGGCAACGCTCGTTATCGCGTCATTCCCTGGATCGCGAAACCTCGACGCGTGTTCAGATTCCAACGTGTACTTCTCCGACTCGTCTCTCTCTCTCTCTTTCTCTCTCTGGTTTCTCGTCGCGCAAAGGTCACGTTCATCGTACTTGCGGAACACGTTAATTTGCAAGACCGGCGAGCGACGCGTACGACGTTTCGCAGTTCACTGTTAAGGCCATTTCTCTGACTCGACGACGACGACCACGCGACCGAACCTCTCGGCGATTTCTCGATCGAACATTCAGAGACAGAAATCGCTTCGAGTCTCGGCTCGGTTTTCTTCGGATCCATCGAGCCCGCAACGATTTTCGATTCGATACGGTTCGACGGTGCTGAGCCGAAAAGATTTCGCAGCACCTTTGCGCGCCTGCGAACGTCGGCTTGCACATCGACGCGCAACAGGCGCGCGTTAGCCATTTTATTTCACGGAAAGCGGTTCGATAAAGCTGTCCCAGCGACAAAAAGTACCGACACCGCTGGGATTATCTACGGAAGAGCCCCGAGCGATAAACGATCGTCGATGCACGAACTAATGGACGACCGATCGAAAACGTGAGTTGAATCTTTTCCTCTCGCGTTTCCCGAGATAAACTTTTACGAAAGGAAATTGCAAATGCTCCCCTCTGTCTTTCTCTCTCGGAGGGCGGTTTGTCATTCGTCTAGCGTAAAGCCGAGGGAATTGAAAAATTTGATAAGCGATCCCGATGATCGAAGGGATAACTCCGAAGAGTCGCGCGTTCGCGGAAAGAAACGTTTAGAAGATAGATCGACGATCTATTTCCGACCCGTGACGCGTTTCGAGAAGACGAATGGGTTCGCGGGGGTCGTCGACTATTTTTGCAAAGCGTGACGCGACCGGTTTCGGACGTCGCGACGTCGTTCGCGTCCCGTGACGGGCGCGCGTGCGACCTACCGATCGGATCAGCTGCTTCAACAACACTCGAGAACTCTACGATTCGAGAACTCGAGACCGATCGGTTCCCGACCTCCCCTCGTATCTCGCAACCTTTTAACCTTTTCTCCCGGTGCAAGCAATCCGCGTGGACGGCACGCGCCCAGCGATTGCGATCCTCGGAGGCGGATCGCTTTCTTTGCTAATGCGAACTACGCTGATCGAACTACGGCAACGCGTAGCAGTAATTACGATTGTAATTCTTTTATGGCAAATTGAACGGTACAGGGAAAATTCGAGACACGCGCGTGTGCAACTTTTGCTGCACGCATGTTGTGCATTCCATGATGAACTGAGTAAAGTAAACTCGACTACAAAGTGGGCAAACTATACGGCTTCGAGTGCTTAACTAGATGGGTAGAAACCGCGGGATCGAACAACGGTTTTCACACTGTGGGTCAAAATAGACTCAGACACCGCAGTCGGAAAGTTGATAACCCTTTGCGCTCGAATAACGACTCCGAAGTGCCAACGAAAATTGCCACAGCAGTTTTTAAAACGATTTTTACATCGCTGTGCTTGTATCTAAGAAATTCGTAAAAATGCAACTGTTGCAAGAACGAGTAATATAAGTATAATATAATAATATAATACATAAAAGTAAACTTATTCGTTAAGAAGTTATCGAAGCTAAAAGTTCTCTGAATTATTTCGGTTTCTCGGCAAGTGTTCCGGAATACCTACGTTACAACAAGTGTTCAAACGGTCCTCCATTGAAGTCCAAACATTTTTCCATCCATAAGTATGTTAGTACTTTTATGTAGAGCACAAGAAACTGCATCGATTGGTGCAGTCAAAAATATAGGTTTCTATATAAAAAAAATATGCAGTTGCATTTTTCTGATGCACCGATGCACAAAAGTGCATAAAATTAGTTGCATATTATGCACCGCCTGATACCATTTAACTTCTACTTATAACATTTTCTTCTATTCTCAACCATTTAGGAGGTACAGCCTGTTCCAGTTGCGTGGGACACCCTGTATATATATATATGTATGTATATGTATACGCAATATATTTGTATATTGCAAAGTGCAATATACCTGTAAAAAGTGTTAACTTGAATAAATCGGTTTTTTAACCCCTTGGGTACATTTGACGTCTGAGACACGTCATTCACTTTT